>MDKI01028264.1:0-21241 GCA_005239505.1 Nicotiana paniculata | reverse complement strand
CCATAAAATGTAACTTGATCATTTCAAAGCGTTGATTATGGTTCCGTGGGTCATATTTGATGTTCCGGAGAAATATCATGCGATCCGGTACCGGTTCAGTACAAAGGCGTCCTGCCTGGACCATGGCAGGCGATAAGACAGGAACGACTTGCGGAATTCCAGTTTAATTGACATAAAATGCCAAAATAAGTAGCTTGATCATTTCGAAGCGGTGGTTATTGTTCCTTGGGTCTTATTTGATGTCCCGGAAAAATATCATGTGATCCGGAATCGGCTCCGTACCAAGGCCTCTAGCCTGGACCATGGCAGGCGATAATACAGGCACGACTTGCGGAATTCTCGTTTAATTGCCATAAAATGCCAAAAAATTTAACTTGATCATTTCGAAGCGTTGGTTATGGTTCCTTGGGTTGTATGTGATGTCTCGGAAAAATATCATGCAATCCGGTACTGGCTCCGTACCAAGGCGTCCTGCCTGGACCATGGCAGGCGATAATATAGGCAGGACTAACGAAATTCCATTTTAATTGCTATAAAATGCCAAAAAATGTAACTTGATCATTTCAAAGCGTTGGTTATGGTTCTGTGGGTCGTATTTCATGTCCCGAAAAAATATCATGTGATCCAGTACCGGCTCCGTACCAAGGCATCCGACCTGGACCATGGCAGGTGATAATACAGGCACTTCTGGCAGAACGCCAGTTTAATTAATATAAAATGCCAAAAAATGTAACTTGATCATTTAGAAGCGTTAGTTATGGTTACTTGGGTCGTATTTGATGTCCCGGACAAATATCATGTTATCCGATACCAGCTCCATACCAAGAGGTCCGGCCTGGACCATGGCAGGCGATAATACATGCACGACTGGTGGAATTCCAGTTTAATTTCCATAAAATGCCAAAAAATGTAACTTGATAATTTTGAAGCGTTGGTTATGGTTCCTTGGGTCGTATTTGATGTCTCGTAAAAATATCCGGTACCAGCTCCGTACCAAGGCGCCCGGCCTGGACCATGGCAGGAGATAATACAGGCACAACTGGAAGAATTCCAATTTAATTGCCATAAACTGCCAAAAAATTTAACTTGATCATTTCGAAGTGTTGGCTAAGGTTCCTTAGGTTGTATTTGATGTCCCGGACGAATATCATGGGATATGGTATCGGCTCCATACCAAGGCGTCCGACCTAGACTATGGCTGGCGATAAGACAGGCACGACTTGCGGAATTCTAGTTTAATTGACATAAAATGCCAAAAAATGTAGCTTGATCATTTCGAAGCGGTGGTTATGGTTCTTTGGTTTGTATTAGTTGTCCCGGACAAATATCATGCGATCCGGTACCGGCTCCGTGCCAAGGAATCTGGCCTGGACCATGGCAGGCGATAATACAGGCACGACACGCGGAATTCCAGTTTAATTGCATAAAATGCCAAAAATGTAACTTGATCATTTCGAAGCGTTGTTTATGGTTCCTTGGGTCGTATATGATTTCCCAAAAACATATTATACGATCTGGTACCGGACCCGTACTAAGGCGTCCGGCCTGGACCATGGCAGGCGATAATACACGCACGATTGACGGAATTCCAGTTTAATTGTCATAAAATGCCATAAAATGTAACTTGATTATTTATAAGCATTGGTTATGGTTTCTATGTTCGTATTAGATGTTCTGGAAAAATATCATGCGATCCGGTACCGGCTCCGTGCCAAGGCGTCCGGCCTGGACCATGGCAGGCGATAATACAGGCACGACTGGCGGAACTGTAGTTGAATTGCCATAAAATTCCAAAAAATGTAACTTGATCATTTCGAAGCATTGGTTATGGTTCCATGGGTCGTATTTGATGTACCGAACAAATATCATGCGATCCAGTACCGGCTTTGTACTAACGCGTCCGGCCTGGACTATGGCAGGCGATAATCCATGCAGGACTTGTGGAATTCCAGTTTAATTGCCATGAAATGCCAAAAAATGTAAATTGATCATTTCGAAGTGTTGGTTATGGTTCCTTGGGTCGTAATTGATGTCCCGGAAAAATATCATGCGATCCGGTACCGGCTTCGTACTAAGGCCTACGGCCTGGACCATGGCAGGCGATAATACGGGCACGACTGGCGGAATTCCAGTTTAATTGACATAAAATGCCAAAAATGTAACTTGATCATTTTGAAGCGTTGGTTATGGTTCCTTGGGTCGTATTTGATGTCCCGAAAAAATATCATGCGATCCAGTACTGACTCCATACCAAGGCCTCTGGCTTGGACCATGGCAAGCGATAATACAGGATCGACTGGCGGAATTCCAATTTAATATCCAAAAAATGTAACTTAATCATTTCGAAGCATTGGTTATGGTTCCTTGGCTCGTATTTAATGTCTCGGACAAATATCATGCGATCCGGTACCGGCTCCGTCCCAAAGCGCCCGACCTGGACCATGGCAGGCGATAATACAGGCACAACTGGTGCAATTCCAGTTTATTTGCCATAAAATTCCAAAAATTATAACTTGATCATTTTGAAGAGTTTGTTATGGTTCTTTGGGTCATATTTGATGTCCCGGATAAATATCATATGATCCGGTACCGGCTCCGAACCAAGGTGTCCGGCCTGGACCATGGCAGACGATAATACAGGCACGACTTGCAGAATTCTAGTTTAATTGCCATAAAATGCCAAAAATGTAACTTGATCATTTTGAAGCGTTTGTTATGGTTCCTTGGGTCGTATTTGATGTCCCGGACAAATATCATGCGATCCGATATCGGCACCGTACCAAGGCGTCCGGCCTGGACTTTGTCAGGCGATAATACATGCACGACTTGCAGAATTCCAGTTTAATTGCCATAAAATGCCAAAAAATTTAACTTGATCATTTCGAAGCGTTGGTTATGGTTCCTTGGGTCGTATTTGATGTCCCGAAAAAATATCATGTGATTTGGTACCGGCTCCCTACCAGGCATCCGGCCTGGACTATTGTAGGGAATAATAAAGGCATGACTGGCGGAATTCCATTTTAATCGCCATAAAATGCCAAAAAATTTAACTTGATCATTTCGAAGCGTTGGTTATGGTTCTGTGGGTCGTATTTGATGTCCCGGACAAATATGATGCGATCCATTACCGGCTCCGTCCCAAGGCGTCCGGCCTGGACCATGGTAGGTGATAATACAGGCACTTCTGGCAGAACGCCAGTTTAATTGCCATAAAATGCCAAAAAATATAACTTGATCATTTAGAAGCGTTAGTTATGGTTACTTGGGCCGTATTTGATATCCCGGAAAAATATAAACATGTTATCCGATACCGGTTCCGTACCAAGGCGTCCAGCCAGGACCATGGCAGGCGATAATACATGCACGACTGGTGGAATTCCAGTTTAATTGCCACAAAATGCAAAAAAAAGTAACTAGATAATTTTGAAGCGTTGGTTATGGTTCCTTGGGTCGTATTTGATGTCTCGTAAAGATATCCAGTACCAGCTCCGTACCAAGGCGCCCGGCCTGGACCATGGCAGGAGATAATACAGGCACAACTGGCAGAATTCCAATTTAATTGCCATAAACTACCAAAAAATTTAACTTGATCATTTCGAAGTGTTGGCTAAAGTTCCTTAGGTCGTATTTGATGTCCCGGACAAATATCATGGGATATGGTACCATCTCTGTACCAATACGTCCGGCCTAGACTATGGCAGGCAATAAGATAGCACGACTTGCGGAATTCCAGTTTAATTGACATAAAATGCCAAAAAATGTAACTTGATCATTTCGAAGCGGTGCTTATGGTTCCTTGGGTCGTATTTGATGTCACGGAAAAATATCATGTGATCCGGTGCCGGCTCCGTACCAAGGCCTCTGGCCTGGACCATGGCAGGCGATAATACATGCACGACTTGCTGAATTCTAGTTTAATTGCCATAAAATGCAAAAAAATGTAACTAGATCATTTAGAAGCATTGGTTATGGTTCCTTGGGTCGTATTTGATGTCTCGTAAAAATATCCGGTACCAGCTCCGTACCAAGGCACCCGGCCTGGACCATGGCAGGAGATAATACAGGTACAACTGGCAAAATTCCAATTTAAATGCCATAAACTGCCAAAAAATTTAACTTGATCATTTTGAAGCGTTGGCTAAGGTTCTTTAGGTCATATTTGATGTCCTGGAAAAATATCATGGGATATGGTACCAGCTTTGTACCAAGGCGTCCGGCCTAGACTATGACAGGCGATAAGACAGCACGACTTGCGGAATTCCAGTTTAATTGACATAAAATGCCAAAAAATGAAACTTGATCATTTTGAAGCGGTGGTTATGGTTCCTTGGGTCGTATTTGATGTCCCGGAAAAATATCATGCGATCCAGTACCGCCTCCGTACAAGGGCCTCTGGCCTGGACCATGGCAGTTGATAATACAGGCACGACTTGCGGAATTCTAGTTTAATTGCCATAAAATGCCAAAAAATGTAACTAGATCATTTAGAAGCATTGGTTATGGTTCCTTGGTTCGTATTAGATGTCCCAGACAAATATCATGCGATCCGGTACCGGCTCCGTGCCAAGGCATCCGGCCTGGACCATGGCAGGCGATAATACAGGCACGACTGGCTGAATTCCAGTTTAATTGCCATAAAATACCAAAAAATGCAACTTGATCATTTCTAAGTGTTTTTTATGGTTCCTTGGGTCGTATATGATGTCCCAAAAAAATATTATACGATCCGGTGCCAGCTCCATTCCAAGGCGTCCGGCCTGGACCATGGCTGGCGATAATACATGCACGATTGGCGGAATTCCAGTTTAATTGCCATAAAATGCCAAAAAATGTAACTTGATCATTTAGAAGCATTGTTTATGGTTCCTTGGTTCGTATTAGATGACCGGTACAAATATCATGCGATCTGGTAACGGCTCCATGCCAAGGCGTCCGGCCTGGACCCTGGCAGGCGATAATACAGGCACGACTGGCGGAAGTCCAGTTGAATTGCCATAAAATTCAAAAAAATGTAACTTGATCATTTCGAAGCGTTTTTTATGGTTCCTTGGGTCATATTTGATGTCCCGAACAAATATCATGCGATCCAGTACCGGCTTTGTACCAAGGCGTCTGGCCTGGACTATGGTAGGCGATAATACATGCAGGACTTGCGAAATTCCAGTTTTATTGCCATAAAATACCAAAAAATATAAATTGATCATTTCGAAGTGTTGCTTATGGTTCCTTGGGTCGTAATTGATGTCCCAAAAAAATATCGTACGATCCGGTACCGGTTCCATACTAAGGCCTCCGGTCTGGACCATGGCAGGCGATAATACGGGCACGACTGGCGGAATTACAGTTTAATTGACATAAAATGCCAAAAATCTAACTTGATCATTTCGAAGCGTTGGTTATGGTTCCTTGGGATGTATTTGATGTCCCGAAAAAATATCATGTGATCCGGTATCGACTCCATACCAAGGCCTCTGGCTTGGACCATGGCAAGTGATAATACAGGCACGACTGGCGGAATTCCATATTAATAGCCATAAAATGCAGAAAAATGTAACTTAATCATTTCGAAGCGTTGGTTATGGTTCCTTGGCTCGTATTTAATGCCTCGGACAAATATCATGCGATCCGGTACCGGCTCCGTACCAAAGCGCCTGACCTGGACCATGGTAGGCGATAATACAGGCACAACTGGTGCAATTCCAGTTTATTTGCCATAAAATGCCAAATATTATAACTTGATCACTTCGAAGCGTTTGTTATGGTTCTTTGGGTCGTATTTGATGTCTCGAACAAATATCATATGATCCGGTACCGGCTCCGAACCAAGATGTCCGGCCTAGACCATGGCAGACGATAATACAGGCACGACTTGCAGAATTCCAATTTAATTGCCATAAAAATTCCAAAAAATGTAACTTGATCATTTCGAAGCGTTTGTTATGGTTCCTTGGGTCGTATTTGATGTCCCGGACAAATATCATGCGATTCGATATCGGCTCCGTACCAAGGTGTCCGGCCTGGACCATGGCAGGCGATAATACATGCACGATTGGCTCAATTCCAGTTTAATTGCCATAAAATGCCAAAAAAATGTAACTTGATCATTTCGGAGCGTTGGTTATGGTTCCTTGGGTCGTATTTGATGTCCCGAAAAAATATCATGTGATCCGTTAACGGCTTTGTACCAAGGCGTCCGGCCTGGACTATGGTAGGCGATAATACCTGCACGACTTGCGGAATTCCATTTTAATTTACATAAAATGCCAAAAAATGTAACTTGAACATTTCGAAGCGTTGGTTATGGTTCCTTGGGTGATATTTGATATCCAAGAAAAATATCATGCGTTCCGGTACCGGCTCCGTACCAAGGCCTCCGGCCTGGACCATGGCAGACGATAATAAGGGCACGGCTGGCGAAATTCAAGTTTAATTGCCATAAAATTCCAGAAATGTAACTTGATCATTTCGAAGCGTTGGTTATGGTTCCTTGGGTCGTATTTGATGTCCCAAAAAAATATCATGCAATCCAGTACCGGCTCCGTACCAAGGCCTCTAGCCTGGACCATGGTAGGCGATAATACAGGCACAACTGGCGGAATTCCAATTTAATGTCCATAAAATGCCAAAAGTGTAACTTGATCATTTACAAGTGTTGGTTATGCTTCCTTGGGTCGTATTTAATGTCCCGGACAAATATCATGCGATTCGGTAACGGTTCCGTACCAAGGCGTCCAGCCTGGACCATCGCAGGCGATAATACAGGCACGACTGGCGCAATTCAAGTTTAATTGCCATAAAATGCCAAAAAATGTATCTTGATCATTTGGAAGCATTTGTTATGGTTCCATGGGTTGTATCTGATGTCCTGGAAAACTATCATGTGATCCAGTACCGGCTCCGTACCAAGGCATCTGGCCTGGACCATGGCAGACAATAATACAGGCACGACTTGCATAATTCTAGTGTAATTGCCATAAAATGCCAAAAATGTAACTTGATCATTTCGAAGAGTTGGTTATGGTTCCTTGGGTTGTATTTGATCTCCCGATAAAATATCATGCGATCCGGTACCTGCTCCACCCCAAGGCGTCCGGCCTGGACCATGGATGGCGATAATAAGGGCACGACTTGCGTAATTCTAGCTTAATTGCCATAAAATGCCAAAAAATATAACTTGATCATTTCGAAGCGTTGGTTATGGTTATTTGGGACGTATTTGATGTCCCGGAAAAATATAATGCTATCCGATACAAGCTCCATACCAAGGAGTCCGGCCTGGATCATGGAAGGCGATAATACAGGCACGACTTGCGGAATACCAGTTTAATTGCCATAAAATGACAAAAAATGTAACTTGATCATTTCAAAGCATTGGCTATGGTTCCTTGGGTCGTATTTGATGTCCCGGACAAATATCATGCGATCTGATACCGGCTCCGTACCAAAGCGTGCGACCTGGACCATGGCAGGCGACAATACATACACGACTGGCGGAATTCCAGTTTAATTGCCATAAAATGCCAAAAAACTTAAGTTGATCAATACGAAGCGTTGGTTATGGTTCCTTGGGTTGTATTTGATGTCCCAAAAAAATATCATGTGATCCGGTACTAGCTTTGTACCAGGGCGTCCGGCCTGGACTATGGCAGGCGATAATACATGCACGACTTGCGGAATTCCAGTTTAATTGACATAAAATGCGAAAAAATGTGACTTGATCATTTCGAAGCGTTGTCTATGGTTCCTTGGGTCATATTTTATGTCCCGGACAAATATCATGCTATCCAATACCGTCTCTGTACCAAGGCGTCCGACCTTGACAATGGCAGGCGATAATACATGCACGATTGGTGGAATTACGTTTTTATTTCCATAAAATGCCAAAAAATGTAAGTTGATCATTTCGAAGAGTTGATTATGGTTCCTTGATTTGTATATGATATCTCAGACATGTGATACGGTACCGGCTCCGTACCAAGGCGTCCGTCCTGGACCATGGCAGGCGATAATGCAGGCATGACTGGCGGAATTCCAATTTAATTGCCATAAAATTCCAAAAAATGTAACTTGATCCTTTCAAAGTGTTGGTTATGGTTCCTTGGGTCGTATTTAATCTCCCGGACAAATATCATGTGATCCGGTACCGGCTCCGTACGAAGGCGTCCGGCCCGGACCATGGTAGGCGATAATACAGGCACGACTAGCACAATTCAAGTTTAATTGCCATAAAGTGCCCAAAAAATGTAACTTGATCATTTCGAAGCGTTTGTTATGGTTCCTTGGGTCTTATTTGATGTCCTGGACAAATTTCATGTGATCTGGTACCGGCTCCGTACCAAGGCTTGCGGCCTGGACCATGACAGACGATAATATATGCACGACTTGCAGAATTCCCGTTTAATTACCATAAAATGCAAAAAAGTGTAACTTGATCATTTCGAAGAGTTTGTTATGGTTGCTCTGGTTGTATTTTATGTCCCGATAAAATATCATGCGATCAAGTACCTGCTCCAAACCAAGGCGTCTGGCCTAGACCATGGATGGCGATAATGCAGGCACGACTGGCGGAATTCCAGTTTAATTACCATAAAATGCCAAAAAATGTAACTTGATCATTTCGAAGCGTTGGTTATAGTTCCTTGGTCGTATTTGATGTCCCGAAAAAAAATCATGAGATCCGGTACCGGCTCTGTACCAAGGCGTCCGGCCTGGACCATGGCAGGCGATAATAAAGGCACGACTGGCGGAATTCCAGTTTAATTACCATAAAATGCCAAAAAATGTAACTTGCTCATTTCGAAGCGCTGGTTATGGTTCCTTGGGTCATATTTGATGTCCAGGAAAAATATCATGCGATCCGGTACCGGCTCTGTACCAAGGCCCACGGCCTGGACCATGGCAGGCGATAATATAGGCACGACTGGCGAAATTCAAGTTTAATTGCCATAAAATTCCAGAAATGTAACTTGATCATTCCGAAGCGTTGGTTATGGTTCCTTGGGTCGTATTTGATGTCCCGAAAAAAATTC
This sequence comes from Nicotiana paniculata, assembly GCA_005239505.1. NCBI lineage: Eukaryota > Viridiplantae > Streptophyta > Magnoliopsida > Solanales > Solanaceae > Nicotiana > Nicotiana paniculata. Next base: position 12,212 of record MDKI01028264.1, on the reverse strand, counting down.
ATGCGATCCGGTACCGGCTCCGTACCAAGGCCTCTAGCCTGGACCATGGTAGGTGATAATACAGGCACAACTGGCAGAATTCCAATTTAATGTCCATAAAATGCTAATAATGTAACTTGATCATTTCGAAGTGTTGGTTATGCTTCCTTGGGTCTTATTTAATGTCCCGGACAAATATCATGCGATCCGGTAACGACTCCGTACCAAGGCGTCCAGCCTGGACCATGGCAGGCGATAATACAGGCACGACTGGCGCAATTCCAATTTAATTGCCATAAAATGCCAAAAAATGTAACTTGATCATTTCGAAGCGTTTGTTATGGTTCCTTGGGTCGTATATGATGTCCCGGACAACTATCATGTGATCCAGTACCGGCTCCGTACCAAGGCGTCTGGCCTGGACCATGGCATACGGTAATACAGGCACGACTTGCAGAATTCCAGTGTAATTGCCATAAAATGCCAAAAATGTAACTTGATCATTTCGAAGCGTTTGTTATGGTTCCTTGGGTTGTATTTGATCTCCCGAAAAAATATCATGCGATCCGGTACCTGCTCCACCCCAAGGCGTCCGGCCTGGACCATGGATGGCGTTAATACAGGCACGACTTGCGAAATTCTAGTTTAATTGGCATAAAATGCAAAAAAATGTAACTTGATCATTTCGAAGCGTTGGTTATGGTTATTTGGGACGTATTTGATGTCCCGGAAAAATATAATGCTATCTGATACAAGCTCCATACCAAGGAGTCCGACCTGGACCATGGCAGGCGATAATACAGGCACGACTTGCGGAATACCAGTTTAATTGCCATAAAATGACAACAAATGTAACTTGATCATTTCAAAGCGTTGGCTATGGTTCCTTGGGTCGTATTTGATGTCCCAGACAAATATAATGCGATCTGGTACCGGCTCCATACCAAGGCGTCCAGCCTAGACCATGGCAGGCGATAATACATGCACGACTGGCGGAATTCCAGTTTAATTGCCATAAAATTCCAAAAAATACAACTTTATCATTTCGAAGTGTTGGTTATGGTTCCTTGGGTCGTATTTTATGTCCTGAACATATATCATGCGATCCAGTACCGTCTTTGTACCAAGGAATCCGGCCTGGACTATAGCAGGCGATAATACATGCACGACTTGCGGAATTCCAGTTTAATTGAAATAAAATGCCAAAATATATAACTTGATCATTTCGAAGCATTGGTTATGGTACCTTGGGTCGTATTTGATGTCCCGAAAAAATATCATGCGATCCGGTACCGGATCCGTACCAAGGCCTCTAGCCCGGACCATGGTAGGCGATAATACAAGCACAACTGGCGGAATTCCAATTTAATGTCCATAAAATGCCAAAAATGTAACTTGATCATTTCGAAGCGTTTGTTATGGTTCTTTGTGTCGTATTTAATGTCCCGGACAAATATCATATGATCTGGTACCAGCTCCGAACCAAGGTGTCCGGCCTGGACCATGGCAGACGATAATACAGGCACGACTTGTAGAATTCCAATTTAATTGCCATAAAATGCCAAAAAATGTAACTTGATCATTTCGAAGCGTTTGTTATGGTTCCTTGAGTTGTATTTGATGTCCCGGACAAATATTATGCGATTCGATATCGGCTCCGTACCAAGGCGTCCGGCCTGGACCATGGCAGCCGATAATACAGGCACGACTTGTAGAATTCCAATTTAATTGCCATAAAATGCCAAAAAATGTAACTTGATCATTTCGAAGCATTGGTTATGGTTCCTTGGTTCGTATTTGATGTCCCGAAATAATATCATGTGCTCCGTTAACGGCTTTGTACCAAGGCGTCCGGCCTGGACTATGGCAGGCGATAATACATGCACGACTTGCGGAATTCCATTTTAATTTACATAAAATGCCAAAAAATGTAACTTGAACATTTCAAAGCGTTGGTTATGGTTCCTTGGGTCATATTTGATGTCCAGGAAAAATATCATGCGATCCGGTACCGGCTCCGTACCAAGGCCTCTGGCCTGGACCATGGCAGGCGATAATATGGGCACAACTTGCGAAATTCAAGTTTAATTGCCATAAAATTCCAGAAATGTAAGTTGATCATTTCGGAGCGTTGGTTATGGTTCCTTAGGTCGTATTTGATGTCCCGAAAAAATATCATGCGATCCGGTACCGGTTCCGTATCAAGGCCTTTAGCCTGGACCATGGTAGGAGATAATACAGGCACAACTGGCGGAATTCCAATTTAATGTCCATAAAATGCCAAAAATGTAACTTGATCATTTTGAAGTGTTGTTTATGCTTCCTTGGGTCGTATTTTTAATTTTTCCGGACAAATATCATGCGATCCGGTAAAGGCTCCGTACCAAGGTTAGCCTGGACCATGGCAGGCGATAATACAGGCACGACGGGCGCAATTCCAGTTTAATTGCCATAAAATGCCAAAAAATGTAACTTGATCATTTCGAAGCGTTTGTTATGGTTCCTTGGGTCATATCTGATGTCCTGGACAACTATCATGTGACCCAGTACCGGCTCCGTACCAAGGCGTCTGGCCTGGACCATGGCAGACGATAATACAGGCACGACTTGCAGAATTCCAGTGTAATTGCCATAAAATGCCAAAAATGTAACTTGATCATTTAGAAGAGTTGTCTATGGTTCCTTGGTTTGTATTTGATCTCCCAAAAAATTATCATGCGATCCGGTACCTGCTCCACCCCAAGGCGTCCGACCTGGACCATGGATAGCGATAATACAGGCACGACTTGCGGAATTCTAGTTTAATTGCCATAAAATGCTAAAAAATGTAACTTGATCATTTCGAAGCGTTCGTTATGGTTATTTGGGACGTATTTGATGTCCCGAAAAAATATAATGCTATCCGATACAAGCTCCATACCAAGGAGTCCGGCTTAGACCATGGCAGGCGATAATACAGGCACGGCTTGCGGAATACCAGTTTAATTGCCATAAAATGACAAAAAAAGTAACTTGATCATTTCAAAGCATTGGCTATGGTTCCTTGGGTCGTATTTGATGTCCCAGACAAATATCATGCGATCTGGTACCGGCTCAGTACCAAGGCGTCCGGCCTGGACCATGGCAGGCGATAATACATGCACGACTGGCGGAATTCCAGTTTAATTCCATAAAATACCAAAAAATGTAACTTGATCATTTCGAAGTGTTGGTTATGGTTCCTTGGGTCGTATTTGATGTCCTGAACCTATATCATGCGATCTAGTACCAGCTTTGTACCAAGGCGTCCGGCCTGGACTATGGCAGGCGATAATACATGCACGACTTGCGGAATTCCAGTTTAATTGAAATAAAATGCCAAAATATATAACTTGATCATTTCAAAGTGTTGGTTATGGTTCCTTGGGTCGTATTTAATATCCCAGACAAATATCATGCGATCCGGTACCGGCTCCGTACTAAGGCGTCCGAACTGGACCATGGTAGGCGATAATACAGGCACGACTAGCACAATTCAAGTTTAATTGCCATAAAATGCCAAAAAGTGTAACTTGATCATTTCGAAGAGCTGGTTATGGTTGCTTGGGTTGTATTTGATGTCCCGATAAAATATCATGCGATCGGGCACCTGTTCCACACCAAGGTGTATGGCCTAGACCATGGATGGCGATAATGCAGGCACGACTAGCGGAGTTCCAGTTTAATTACCATAAAATGCCAAAAAATATAACTTGCTCATTTCGAAGCGCTGGTTATGGTTCCTCGGGTCATATTTCATATCTAGGACAAATATCATGTGATCCGGTACTGGCTCCATAGCAAGGCGTCCAGCCTGGACCATGGCAGGCGATAATACATGCACGATTGACGAAATTCCAGTTTAATTGCCATAAAATGCCAAAAATGTAACTTGATCATTTCGAAGCGTTGGTTAAAATTCCTTGGTCGTATTTGATGTCCCAGAAAAAAATCATGAGATCCGGTACTGGCTCCGTACCAAGGCGTCCGGCCTGGGCCATGGCAGGCGATAATAAAGGCACGACTGGCGGAATTCCAGTTTAACTGCCATTAAATGCCAAAAAATGTAACCTGATCATTTCGAAGCGTTGGTTATGGTTCCATGGATCATATTTGATGTCCCAAGAAAAATATCATGATATCCGGTACCGGCTCCGTACCAAGGCGTCCGGCCTGGACCATGGCAGGCAATAATACAGGTACGACTGGCGGAATTCCAGTTTAATTGCCATAAAATTCCAAAACATGTAACTTGATCATTTCGAAGTGTTGGTTATGAATCCTTAGGTTGTATTTGATTTCAAGGAAATATATCATGTGATTCGGTACTGGCTACGTACCAAGGCGTCCGGCCTGGACCATGGAAGGAGATAATGTAGGCACGACTTGGCAGAATTCTAGTTTAATTGCCATAAAATGCCAAAAAAATGTAACTTGATCATTTCTAAACGTTGGTTATGGTTCCTTGGGTCATATTTGATGTCCCGGAGAAATATCATATGATCCGTTACCGGCTCCGTACCAAGGTGTTCAGCCTGGACTATGGCAGGCAATAATACAGGCACGACTGGCGGAATTCCAGTTAAATTGTCATAAAATTCAAAAAAATGTAACTTGATCATTTCGAAGCGTTGGTTATGAATCCTTGGGTTGTATTTGATGACCCGGATAAATATCATGTGATTAGGTAACGGATACGTACCAAGGCGTCCGGCCTAGACCATGGAAGGCGATAATTCAAGCACGACTTGGCGGAATTATAGTTTAATTGCCATAAAATGCCAAAAAATGTAACTTGATCCTTTCGAAGTGTTGGTTATGGTTCCTTGGGTCGTATTTGATTTCCTGAACATATATCATGCGATCCAGTACCGGCTTTGTACCAAGGCGTCCGGCCTGGACTATGGCAGGCGATAATACATGCACGACTTGTGGAATTCCAGTTTAATTGAAATAAAATGCCAAAATATATAACTTAATCATTTCGAAGCGTTGGTTATGGTTCCTTGGGTCGTATTCGATGTCCCAAAAAAATATCATGTGATCCGGTACCGGCTCCGTACCAAGGCCTCTAGCCTGGACCATGGTAGGCGATAATACAGGCACAACTGGCGGAATTCCAATTTAATGTCCATAAAATGCCAAAAATGTATCTTGATCATTTCGAAGCGTTCGTTATGATTCTTTGAGTCGTATTTGATGTACCGGACAAATATCACATGATCCGGTACCGACTCTGAACCAAGGTGTCCTGCCTGGACCATGGCAGACGATAATACAGGCACGACTTGAAGAATTCCAATTTAATTGCCATAAAATGCAAAAAAATGTAACTTGATCATTTCGAAGCGTTTGTTATGGTTCCTTGGGTCGTATTTGATGTCCCGGACAAATATCATGCGATCCGATATCGGCTCCGTACCAAGGCATCCGGCCTGGACCATGGCAGGCGATAATACATGTACGACTGGCAGAATTCCAGTTTAATTGTCATAAAATGCAAAAAAATGTAACTTGAACATTTCGAAGCATTGGTTATGGTTCCTTGGGTCATATTTGATGTCCAGGAAACATATCATGCGATCCGGTACCGACTCCGTACCAAAGCCTCCGGCCTGGACCATGGCAGGCGATAATATGGGCACGACTGGCGAAATTCAAGTTTAATTGCCATAAAATTCCAGAAATGTAACTTGATCATTTCGAATCGTTGGTTATGGTTCCTTGGGTCGTATTTGATGTGCCGAAAAAATATCATGCGATCCGGTACTGGCCCTGTACCAAGGCCTCTAGCCTGGACCATGGTAGGCGATAATACAGGCACAACTGGCGGAATTCCAATTCAATGTCCCTAAAATGCCAAAAATGTAACTTGATCATTTCGAAGTGTTGGTTATGCTTCCTTGGGTCGTATTTAATGTCCCGGACAAATATCATGCGATCCGGTAACGGCTCCGTAACAAGGCGTCCAGCCTGGACCATGGCAGGCGATAATACAGGCACGACTGGCGCAATTCCAGTTTAATTGCCATAAAATGCCAAAAAAATGTAACTTGATCATTTCGAAGCGTTTGTTATGGTTCCTTGGGTCGTATGTGATGTTTCGGACAACTATCATGTGATCCAGTACCGGCTCCGTACCAAGGCGTCTGGCCTGGACCATGGCAGACGATAATACAGGCACGACTTGCAGAATTCCAGTGTAATTTCCATAAAATGCCAAAAATGTAACTTGATAATTTTGAAGAGTTGTTTATGGTTCCTTGGGTTGTATTTGATCTCCCGAAAAAATATCATGCGATCCGGTACCTGCTCCACCCCAAGGCGTCCGACCTGGACCATGGATGGCGATAATACAGGCACGACTTGCGGAATTCTAGTTTAATTGCCATAAAATGCCAAAAAATGTAACTTAATCATTTCGAAGCGTTGGTTATGGTTATTTGGGACGTATTTGATGTCCCGAAAAAATATAATGCTATCTGATATAAGCTCCATACCAAGGAGTCCGGCCTAGACCATGGCAGGCAATAATACAGGCACGACTTGCGGAATACCAATTTAATTGCCATAAAATGACAAAAAAAGTAACTTGATCACTTCAAAGCATTGGCTATGGTTCCTTGGGTCATATTTGACGTCCCGGACAAATATCATGCGATCTGGTACCGGCTCCGTACCAAGGCGTCCGGCCTGGACCATGGCAGGCGATAATACATGCACGACTTGCGGAATTCCAGTTTAATTGAAATAAAATGCCAAAATATATAACTTGATCATTTCGAAGCGTTGGTTATGGTTCCTTGGGTCGTATTTAATCTCCCAGACAAATATCATGCGATCCAGTACCGGCTCCGTACCAAGGCGTCCGACCTGGACCATGGTAGGCGATAATACAGGCACGACTAGCACAACTCAAGTTTAATTGCCATAAAGTGCCAAAAAAAAGTAACTTGATAATTTCGAAGCGTTTGTTATGGTTCCTTGGGTCTTATTTGATGTCCTGGACAAAAATCATGTGATCCGGTACCGGCACCGTACCAAGGCGTCCGGCCTGGACCATGGCAGGCGATAATACATGCACGACTTGCAGAATTCCAGTTTAATTACCATAAAATGCCAAAAAGTGTAACTTGATCATTTCGAAGAGCTGGTTATGGTTTCTTGGGTTGTATTTGATGTCCCGATAAAATATCATGCGATCAGGTACCTGCTACACACCAAGACGTCTGGCCTAGACCATGGATGGCGATAATGCACGCACGACTGGCGGAATTCCAGTTTAATTACCATAAAATGCCAAAAAATGTAACTTGATCATTTCGAAGCGCTGTTTATGGTTCCTTGGGTCATATTTGAAATCTAGGACAAATATCATGTGATCCAGTACTGACTCCGTACCAAGGCGTCCGACCTGGACCATGGAAGGCGATAATACATGCACGATTGACGGAATTCCAGTTTAATTGCCATAAAATGCCAAAAATGTAACTTGATCATTTCGAAGCGTTGGTTATAGTTCCTTGGTCATATTTGATGTCCTAGAAAAAAATCATGAGATCCGGTACTGGCTCCGTACGAAGGCGTCCGGCCTGGGCCATGGCAGGCGATAATAAAGGCACGACTGCCGGAATTCCAGTTTAATTGCCATAAAATGCCAAAAAATGTAACTTGATCATTTCGAAGCGTTGGTTAAGGGTCCTTGGATCATATTTGATGTCCCAAAAAAATATCATGATATCCGGTACCGGCTCCATACCAAGGCGTCCGGCCTGGACCATGGCAGGCGATAATACATGCACGACTGGCGGAATTCGAGTTTAATTGCCATAATATTCCAAAAAATGTAACTTGATCATTTTGAAGTGTTGGTTATGAATCCTTAGGTTGTATTTGATGTCACGGAAATATATCATGTGATTCGGTACTGGCTACGTACCAAGGCGTCCGGCCTGGACCATGGAAGGCGATAATGTAGGCACGACTTGGCGGAATTCTAGTTTAATTGCCATAAAATACCCAAAAAATGTAACTTGATCATTTCGAAACGTTCGTTATGGTTCCTTGGGTCATATTTGATGTCACAGAGAAATATCATATGATCCGGTACCGGCTCTGTACCAAGGTGTTCGGCCTGGACTATGGCAGGCAATAATACAGGCACGACTGGTGGAATTCCAGTTAAATTGCCATAAAATTCCAAAAATGTAACTTGATAATTTTGAAGCGTTGGTTATGAATCCTTGGGTTGTATTTGATGTCCTGGATAAATATCATGCGATTCGGTACCGGATACGTACCAAGGCGTCTGGCCTGGACCATGGAAGGCGATAATGCAGGCACGACTTGGCGGAATTCTAGTTTAATTGCCATAAAATGCCAAAAAATGTAACTTGATCCTTTCGAAGTGTTGGTTATGGTTTCTTGGGTATTTTATATCCCGGACAAATATCATGCGATCCTGTACCGACTCCGTATCAAGGCGTCCGGCCTAGGCGATGGCAGGCGATAATACATCCACGATTGACGGAATTCCAGTTTAATTGCCATAATGCCAAAAAATGTAACTTGATCATTTCGAAGCGTTGGTTATGGTTCCTTGGTTCATATTTAATGTCCTGGAATAATATCATGCGACCCAGTACCGGCTTCGTACAAATGTGTCCGGTCTGGACCATGGCAGGCAATAATACATGCACGACTGGCGGAATTCCAGTTTAATTGCCATAAAATGTAACTTGATCATTTCGAAGCGTAGGTTAAGGTTCCTTGGGTCCAATTTGATATCCCGGACAAATATCATGTGATCCGGTACCGGCTCCATACCAAGGCGTCCGGCCTGAACCATGGCAGGCGATAATACATGCACGACTAACCGAATTCCAGATTAATTGTCATAAAATGCCAAAAAATGTAACTTGATAATTTTGAAGCGTTGCTATGGTTCCTTGGGTCATATTTGATATCCCAGACAAATATCATGTGATCCGATACCGGCTCCATACCAAGGCGTCCGGCCTGGACCATAGCAGGCAATAGTACAGGTACGACTGGCGGAATTCCATTCTAATTGCCATAGAATGCCAAAAAATATAACTTGATCCTTTCGTAGTGTTGGTTATGGTTCCTCGGGTCGTATTTTATGTTCCGGAGAAATATCATGCGATCGCTTACCGTCTCCGTACCAAGGCGTCGGGCCTGGACCATGGCAGGCGATTACACACGCACGACTGGTGGAATTCCAGTTTAATTGCCATAAAATGCCAAAAAATGTAACTTGATAATTTCGAAGCGTTGGTTATGGTTCCTTGGGTAATATTTTTTGTCCCGGAAAAATATCATGGGATTCGGTACTGGCTCCGTACCAAGGCGTCCGACCTGGATCATGGTAGGCAATAATACAGGCATGACTGGCGGAATTCCAATTTAATTGCCATAAAATGCCAAAACATTTAACTTGATCATTTTGTTGCCTTGGTTAATGTTCCTTGGGTCATATTTAATGTCCCGGACAAATATAATGCGATCCGGTACCGGCTCCATACCAAGGCGTCCGGCCTGGACCATGGCAAGCGATAATACAAGCATGACTGACGGAATTCTAGTTTAATTGTCATAAAATGCCAAAACATGGAACTTGATAATTTCGAAGCTTTGGTTATGGTTCCTTGGGTCATATTTGATATCCTTGACAAATATCATGCGATCCGGTACCGACTCCGTACCAAGGTGTCCGGCCTGGACGATAGCAGGCAATAATACAGGCACGGCTGGCGGAATTCCAGTCTAATTGCCATAGAATGCCAAAAAATGTAACTTGATGATTTCGAAGTGTTGGTTATGGTTCCTTGGGTCGTATTTTATGTCCCGGAGAAATATCATGCGATCGAATACCGGCTCCGAACTAAGGCGTCCGGCCTGGACCATGGCAGGCGATTATACAGGCACGACTGGCGAAATTCCAATTTAATTGCCATCAAATGCCAAAAAATGTAACTTGATCATTTCGAAGCGTTGGTTATGGTTCCTTGGGTCATATTTAATGTCCCGGAAAAATATCATGCGACCCAGTACCGGCTTCGTACCAAGGCGTCCGGCCTGGGCCATGGCAGGCGATAATAAAGGCACGACTGGCGGAATTCTAGTTTAATTGCCATAAAATTCCAAAAAATGTAACTTGATTATTTTGAAGTGTTGGTTATGGTTCCTTGGGTCATATTTAATGTCCCGGAAAAATATCATGCGACCCAGTACCGGCTTCGTACCAAGGCGTCCGGCCTGGGCCATGGCAGGCGATAATAAAGGCACGACTGGCGGAATTCTAGTTTAATTGCCATAAAATTCCAAAAAATGTAACTTGATTATTTTGAAGTGTTGGTCATGGTTCCTTGGGTCATATATGATATCTCATACAAATATCATGCGATCCGTTACCGACTCCATACCAAGGCGTCTGGCCTGGACCATGGCAGGCGATAATACATGCACGACTAACGGAATTCCAGTTTAATTTTCTTAAAATGCCAAAAAATGTAACTTGATAATTTTGAAGCATTAGTTATGGTTCCTTGGGTCATATTTGATATCTCGGACAAATATCATGCGATCTGGTACCGGCTCCGTACCAAGGCGTCTGGCCTGGACTATAGCAGGCAATAATACAGGCACGACTGGCGGAATTCCAGTCTAATTGCCATAGAATGCCAAAAAATGTAACTTGATCATTTGGAAGTGTTGGTTATGGTTCCTTCTGTCGTATTTTATGTCCCGAAGAAATATCATGCGATCGGGTATCAGCTGCGTACCAAGGCGTCCGGCCTGGACCATGGCAGGCGATTATACAGGCACGACTGGCGGAATTCCTGTTTAATTGCCCTAAAATGCCAAAAAATTTAACTTGATCATTTCGAAGCATTTTTTATGGTTCCTTGGGTCATATTTTATTTCCCGGAAAAATATCATGGGATTCGGTACCGGCTCTGTACCAAGGCGTCCGACCTGGATCATGGTAGGCGATAATAGAAGCACGACTTGCGGAATTCCAGTTTAATTGCCATAAAATGCCAAAAAATGTAACTTGATCATTTCGATGCTTTGGTTAATGTTCCTTGGGTCATATTTAATGTCCCGGAAAAATATAATGCGATCCGGTACTTGCTCCGTACCAAGGCGTCCGGCCTGGACCATGGCAGGCGATAATATATGCACGACTGGCAGAATTCCAGTTTAATTGACATAAAATGCCAAAAAATGTAATTTGATCATTTTGAAGCATTGGTTATGGTTCCTTGGGTCGTATTTGATCTCCTGGAGAAATATCATGCGATCCTGTACCGGCTCCGTACCAAGGCGTCCGGCCTGGACCATGGCAGGCTATAATATAGGCATGACTAACGAAATTCCAGTTTAATTGCCATAAAATGCAAAAAAAATGTAACTTGATCATTTCAAAGCGTTGGTTATGGTTCCTTGGTTCGTATTTGATGTCCCTGACAAATATCATGATATCTGGTACCGGCTTCGTACGAAGGAGTCCGGCCTGGACCATGGCAGGTGATAATACAGGCACGAGTGGCGGAATTCCAGTTTAATTGCCATAAAATGCCAATAAATGTAACTTGATCATTTCGAAGCGTTGCTTATGGTTCCTTTGGTTGTATTTGATGTCCCGGAGAAATATTATGTGATTCGGTACCGGCTCCGTACCAATCATCCCGTCTTGACTATTGCAGGAAATAATAGAGGCACGGCTGGCGGATTTCCAGTTTAATTGCCATAAAATGCCAACAAATGTAATTTGATCATTTCGAACTTTTGGTTATGGTTCCTTGGGTCATATTTGATGTCCCTGACAAATATCATGCGATTCGGTACCGGCTACGTACCACGGCGGCCGGCCTGGACCATGGCAGGCGATAATACAAGCACGACTTGGCGGAATTCCAGTTTAATTGCCATAAAATTCAAAAAAATGTAACTTGATCATTTCGAAGAGTTGGTTATGGTTCCTTGGGTTGTATTTGATTTCCTGGAAAAATATCATGTGATCCGGTACAGGCTCCATACCAAGGCGTCCGGCCTGGACCCTGGATGGCGATAATACATGCACGATTGGCGGAATTACAGCTTAATTGCCATAAAATTATTGTTCGGATATTGGTTTTGGTGTCCATTTATTACTTTTCCATAGTGTATCTTGTCTATCAGATTGTTCA
>ML319572.1:0-36282 GCA_005239505.1 Nicotiana paniculata | reverse complement strand
ATACGCTTTTTGAATTATTGGTGGGCCCAGGAAGCAAGTATAACGCCACAGTACACGGCGCTACACAGAAAAATAGGTATAACGCCGGATACTATGGCGTTATACATGCGTCAGATAAATTCATTGTGTATAACGCCATAGTACAAGGCGCTTTTAGGTATAACGCCACATACTATAGCGTTATACCTGTGTCTGACAGATTCAGAAGGTATAACGCCATAGTATATGGCGCTATACACTAACGGCACAGTTACCGTTAGTGTATAGCGCCATATACTATGGCGTTATACATAGATCCGTTCTATGTTTTTTTTTGGATTTATTTTAGTTCTACTTGTACAAAAAGAACCCTTGGGTTCCGCACCCTATTATGATACCCATAAAACAGTAATGGAGACACATGTATAATATTTCTAGATTCATCCAAACCCAATTCTTAAAATAAAAAATAAAAAATTATATATATATATATATATATAATAAGAATCGTATATTACATATTAAATATGCTAATCTCTATGTTGCAGCACATCATCTCAAAGTTGAAATAGTTCAATCGAAGCACAACACGAGTACGTTAGGTTAAAATTTACACACATAAGTGTTTACATCAAATCAATCGATGCATTACACCATTTTCTAGTCGAACATCTGATCATGAATCAAGATGAATAACTATTTATGCATTAGAGTGTGCCAAGTAGTTAATATTTGTTTAGAGACAATCCAATAAGAGTCCATGATCTGTACGTAGACCCAAAAAAAAAAAGAAGATAAATTTCTGAATTAGATATCTAAATAAATTTGACTATGGGTTGCTTGACTTGTGCAAATGTTAAGAAGTGTGTAATTATCCCCACGTAACGTTTATCCCGTCCTTTTCGTTGTCTTTCTCCATCTCTATACTCAAAAAACAAAAATCCTCATTTTTCTCAATCTGCTTTTCTTTCTCCTTATTTTTCTCTCTCAACCCCCATTGTACGATTAAATATAATCATACTTGTAGTTGATACACAGAAAAAGAGATTTAGAAATTCTATGAGCTATTACAACAGATATAAAGGCCTTTTTTCCTACGGTTTTTTATTTCTTTCGACAATTCCATATCTTTTGCAAGCTGCTGATGGAAGCGATTAACCCAAAAGTAAAAAAAAACATCAACTGAATGATAAAAAACGCAATTATCCAAAAAGGCTTCTATGTGGCGTAGTTCGTAAGTTTTGAAAAAGAGTATTCATTAAGTATATTCAGTAGCAAAATTTATGAATTTTTTTTACCGTTGTATAATCTTCTATATATATAATATAATTTTTTGATGAAACGTGCTCAACTGACGACCATTCAGCCTATACGGCTCCGCCACTGAGTGTATCCTCTTCCAATTTGTAGGCTTGCTTGAAAATGAAATGCGGGCATGTTAATCAAGTCATGACTAGTATATCACAGAAAATTTGTTATACAAATAAAATGATATATAGCGTATTTTATGCCTCATTTCATGCCTCAATGGTAGTATATATCATAAATATTTATTTTGCTATAAAATTGTATATGGTTAAAATCGGGTGTGTCCGATTTTATAGGCTCGAGGAGTTGTCTCGAGAATAAGCTCATAATGGGCTAAGTCCGGGTTCGAAGTGCTCAAGCGAGTTATGGTAACAGAATGACGAGATATTCGCAACTGGTCGAAGATCACGGGGGGAATCACGGGACAGATCGAATCACGCGGTTATTAACACCAATCATGGGATTTGTTTCTGTTTTTACAATTGTACCTATTTTAGGATTCCTGTACTATATAAAGAGGGACCCCATTCATCTGTAAGGACATGTTACATTCACTGAAAATAATATACACTCTGCTCTCTAATTGCGTATTATTCATTGTTGTTCTTACTGTTCTTGCTACTTGATCTCGAGGCTATCCTAGATCGAGGTTGATATATCGCCACAGTGCTGGTTTGATTTATTTTTTCGCACAATTCATTCTTTTATTCCATTATTTATCAGTTGGTATTGAATTAGATCATGTATCCTTATAATCACAATACAAGTTTAATTCTTACTCGGATTTCCAGGTAAATAATTTGGCGTCACCGTGAGGCTAAGGATAATAGTGATTGTTCAGTACTAATTCTGATAAAACACACTATTTTACGCTTGTTCTTGTCAGGAATTTTTGCTTTTCAGGTTGAAGCATGTCAAACTCACAAAGCGCATCCGCACACGGTGACAATGGCCTCGGGCTTCACGGGGAAAACGAGAATGTTATTGCTCTAGGAATTGAGGTGCCATAGGTTGATCTCGGAGGAGCACCACCCGTCAACCCAATCGTTGTCAATTCGCACGTTGCTCTGAATGCAGACTTAGGCGCAGAACCCGAAGAGAGTGTGCATAGAGAAGGTCGAACTGATGGCCGAGGTACACAGGGCAAAGGAGACGAAGGAGTCAGTCTCCAAGTAACATTCGAGATGCTCCAAGCCCAACAAACCGCCATTGCTCAATTATAGAATCAGCACAGAGCTCCAAATAGGGTCGAGCAAGAGACTACCCGACGTACCGAACCAGTATCGGAAAGATCGTGTAATAACACATCGACAACCGATCCTACTGTAATAAATATGCTCAAGGAGCTCACCAAGAGAATTGAATCAGGATAAAAGAGAATCGAAGCTAATGATAAAAAAGTGGAGACTTACAACTCCCGAGTTGATCAGATACTAGGGGCACCACCAATCCTGAAAGGAATGGATTCGAATAAGTTTGTGCAAAAATCGTTCCCACCGACTGCGGCTCCGAAACTCATCCCAAAAAAGGCTCTGTATGCATGACATACCCAAATATAACGGGACCACAAACCCCAATGAGCATGTTACCTCTTACATATGCGCCATTAAGGGTAATGATTTGGAGGATGAAGAAATCGAGTCTGTGTTGCTAAAAAAATTCGCAGAGACCCTATCGAAGGGAGCAATGATTTGGTATCACAACTTTCCACAAAATCCATCGGTTCATTCGCCATGTTGGCAGATTCATTCGTAAAAGCTCACGCCGGGGCCATAAAGGTCGCAACAAGAAAGTCGGATCTCTTCAAGGTAAGATAGCGGGATAATAAGATGTTAAGCGAGTTCGTGTGTCGGTTCTAAATGGAACGCATGGAGTTGACACCGGTCACGGACGATTGGGCCGTTTAATCTTTCACCCAAGGTTTGAACAAACGGAGTTCAACAGCATCACGATAGTTGAAACAGAATTTGATCGAATACCCAGATGTAACTTGGGCAGATGCTCACAATCGATATCAATCAAAGATCATGGTCGAAGATGATCAACTGGGAGCCCCTTCCGGTTCAGTACATCCAAATCGGACGACAGGTAAAAATCACAGGGACGGCGATAGCAAGCCAAGGTCGAATGAGGATTGGTACCAACCATATATTGCAGATCAGAGGAACAACGGCCCAGGATGCAACTCTACCCGAAATGATCGGAGAAGCGATCAAGGACAGAATTCTCGGGGGCTTATGAGTAAAACTGGCTTCGATAAGTATGCGGATCCCACAGAAGCACCACGGATATCGGAGTATAATTTCAGCGTTGATGCATCGGGCATTGTATCAGCTATTAGAAGGATCAAAGACACCAGGTGGCCCAGACCTATACAGACAGATCCTTCTCAAAGGAACCCAAATTTAATGTGTAAGTATCATGGCACACACGGTCATAGGACCGAAGATTGCAGACAATTGATGGAGGAGGTAGCTCGATTATTCAACGAGGACCATCTTCGAGAGTTCCTCAGCGATCGAGCTAAGAACCACTTCAGGGAAAGAGACACCAACAGAGAAAGAACAAGAAGAACCTCAACATGTCATTCATATGATCGTCGGCGGGGTCGACGTTCCACATGGACCTCTATTCAAATGCACTAAGGTGTCTATCACCAGATAGAAACGAACTCGAGACTATGCTCCCGAAGGCACTTTATCATTCAATGATGAAGAAGCATAATGCATTTCTCAGCCAGACAATGATGCTCTAGTAATTTCTATCTTGTTAAATAAAGTTCAAGTTAAGCGTGTTTTGGTGGATCCAGGTAGCTCGGCAAACATTATCAGATCGAGGGTCGTGGAGCAGCTCGGCCTGCAGGACCAAATTGTACCTGCATCTCGAGTCCTAAACGTCTTCAACATGGCCAGTGAAACAACTAAGGGGGAGATTATCCTTCCAGTAAACTTGGCCGGAACCATCCAAGATACCAAGTTCCATGTCATTGAAGGCGACATGAGATACAACGCACTGCTCGAAAGGCCTTGGATCCACAACATGGTGCTCGATAGAACAGCATGCCGCGAAGGAAATGTTTGTAGTCGATGAAATAACACCAATCTCGACACTATAGACTTTAGAAAAATCGAGCACCAAAGATAAGCATGCGGCCAAATAGAAATCACCGCCCCCAGCCTCGACCGAATCGAAGAAAAAAGTAGTAGATAAAGAAGAGGAGGAGGATTTTTTGACTCCTCAGTCCTTTGCTGTTCCCGAAGATTCAAATGCCACCAAATCAACGGTCGAAGAGCTGAAACAGATCGAGTACCTGCCCGAACGAAAGGTATACCTGGGAACGGGTTTAACCCCCGAACTCAGGAAAATACTCATACAATTTCTTATTGATAACATGTATTGTTTTGCATGGTCCCATTTAGACATGACAGAAATTCCACCGGAGATAACAACACATCGATTGAGCCTGGATCCCAAGTTCAGACCGGTGAAGCAAAAGAGAAGGCCCCAGTCCGAGGTAAAGCATGCCTTCATAAAGGACGAGGTAACTAAACTTCTCAAAATAGGATCTATTCGGTAGGTAAAATACTCCGAATGGTTAGCTAATGTAGTCGTAGTCCCCAAAAAGGGGAACAAACTTAGAATGTGTGTAAACTATAAGGATTTGAACAAAGCGTGTCCGAAAGATTCTTTTCCATTGTCTAACATCGATCGCATGATCGACACCAATGACCGGCCACGAGATCCTTACCTTTCTCGACGCCTATTCTGGGTACAATCAAATTCAAAATGGACCTAGAAGATCAAGAAAAGATTACTTTTATTACTAAGTATGGAACCTATTGCTATAATGTGATGCCCTTCGGGCTAAAAAATGCAGGAGCTACATATCAATACCTAGTTAACAAGATGTTCGAAGAAAAAATAGGTAAATCAATGGAAGTTTACATTGACGAAATGCTAGTTAAGTCCCTGCGCCTAGAGGACCATTTGACTCATTTGTAGGAAACATTCAAAATCTTAAGGAAGTACAACATGAAGCTCAACCCCGAGAAATGTGCTTTCGGGATCGGTTCAAGAAAATTCCTTGGCTTCATGGTATCAAATCGGGGAATCGAAATCAACCCCAACAAGATCAAGGCCATCGAGGACATCACCGTCATAGATAGTGTAAAAGTCGTACAAAGGCTAACCGGGCAGATAACTGCCTTGGGTCGATTCATCTCGAGGTCATCGGATCGAAGCCACATGTTTTTCTCCTTACTCAAAAAGAAAAATGATTTCGCCGGGACCCCGGAATGCCAACAGGCATTGGAAGAATTGAAGTGATACTTATCGAGCCCACATCGTCTTCATACATCGAAGGCAGATGAAAAGCTCTACTTGTACCTGACTGTGTCCGAAATCATGGTAAGTGGTGTCCTAGTTCGAGAAGAGAAAGGTACGCAGTTTTCATTTTATTACGTAAGTCGAACCTTAGGAGATGCAGAGACTAGGTACCCACACTTAGAGAAATTAGCGCTCGCCCTAATAAGTGCTTCAAGAAAGTTAAAGCCATATTATCAGTACCACCCCATATATGTATTAACCACTTACCCATTCCGTAATGTTTTGCACAAGCCCAAATTATCGGGCCTATTAGCCAAATGGGCCGTCGAACTCAGTGGGTACGATATTGAATATCAACCCTGAACGGCCATCAAATCTCAAATTTTAGCAGACTTCATGGCCGATTTCACGCCAACCCTTGTACCAGAAGTGGAAAAGGAACTTTTACTAAAATTAGGTACATCATCGGGGGTGTGGACCCTCTTCACGGACGATGCCTCGAATGTGAAAGGGTCCGGGCTCGGCATTGTTTTAAAGCCGCCCACGGGTAGAATTATTAGACAATCCATTAAAAATTCGAAGTTGACTAATAACGAGGCCGAGTATGAGTCCATGATTGTAGGTCTCGAGTTAGCCAAAAGCTTGGGAGCCGAAGTCGTCGAAGCTAAGTGCGACTCTCTGCTGGTAGTGAACCAGGTAAACAGAAACTTCGAAGTTCGGGAGGATAGAATGCGAAGGTACTTAGACAAAATACGAGTAACTTTACGCCATTTCAAGGAATGCACTCTACAACATTTGCCTTGAGAACAAAACAGTGAGGCCGATGCATTAGCAAATTTGGGATCATCGGTTGAAGAGGATGAGATCAGCTCGGGGACTGTCGTACAAATTTCGAGGTCCGTAATCGAGGAAGGTCATGCCAAAATAAATTCTACAAGCTTAACTTGGGACTGGAGGAATAAGTACATCGAGTACTTGCAAAACGGAAAGCTCCATCGGACCCTAAAGAATTGAGCGCCCTACGAACTAAAGCTGGTCGTTTTACATAGACGAAGACGAGAAATTATACAGAAGGACCGTCGATGGACCATTGGTAGTGTGCTTGGGACCAGGAGATATTGATTATGTTCTGCGCGAATTCCACGAGGGCACTTGTGGGAACCATTCTGGTGCCAAGTCGCTACTTCGCAAGGTTATTAGAGCAGGATACTACTGGTATAGCATAGAGAAAGACTCTAAGGAGTTTGTTCGAAGATGTGATAAATGCCAAAGGTTTGAACCAATGATCCACCAGCCCGGAGAACAACTTCACTCGGTCCTATACCCGTGGCCATTCATGAAATGGGGGATGGACATCGTCAGACCTCTGTCATCGGC
The DNA here is from genome assembly GCA_005239505.1 of Nicotiana paniculata. NCBI lineage: Eukaryota > Viridiplantae > Streptophyta > Magnoliopsida > Solanales > Solanaceae > Nicotiana > Nicotiana paniculata. The sequence goes on along the minus strand of ML319572.1, from coordinate 29,292 downwards.
CCTAGGTAAGGCTAATTTTATTTTATTTATGACTGATTATTTCTCTAAATTGGTTGAAGCACAGGCCTTCAAGAAAGTTAGGGAGAAAGAAGTTATAGATTTCATATGGGATCACATCGCATGTCGATTTGGGATACCCGCAAAAATAGTATATGACAGTGGCAAACAGTTCATCGGCAACAAGGTAACAAAATTCCTCAAGAATCATAAAATAAAGAGGATATTATCAACACTATATCACCCTGGTGGGAACGGACAGGCTGAATCAACGAACAATATTATCATCCAAAACTTGAAGAGAAATCTTAACGAAGCTAAAGGGAAATGGAGGGAAATATTACCCGAGGTCCTATGGGCATATCGTACAACGTCGAAGTCCAGTACAGGAGAAACTCCATTTTCCTTAGTATATGGCTCCGAAGATTTGATACCGACCGAAGTCGGAGAGCCCAGAGTCAGGTTTCAACATGCAACAGAGTAATCGAACCGCGAGGCCATGAACAAGCCTCGAGTTGTTAGATGAAAGACGAGAAGCTGCACTCGTTCGAATGGCTGCACAAAAGCAACGAATCGAAAGGTACTACAGTAGGAGAACCAACCTTCGCCACTTCAGAATTGGGGACTTAGTCCTAAGAAAAGTCACCATCAACACTCGAGATCCTAATGAAGGGAAGCTCGGCCTTAATTGGGAAGGACCCTACCAAATCCTCGATATAGTCGGGAAAGGATCTTACAAACTCGGAACGATGGTTGGTGAATCACTGCCGAATAACTGGAACATATCACTTCTTAAACGATACTATTGTTAAGGTATGACTTTCTCTTTTCTTTCATTTATATATATATATATATATATATATATATATATATATATATATATATATATATATTCAGAACTAACTCATTGCAGGAGTCTGACCCAAGATATCGAGACCTCAGGTTTTAAAGTACGCGTTGCACTCTTTTCCCTTAGATCGGTTTTTATCCCAAATAGGGTTTTTTGACAAGGTTTTTAACGAGACAACAATCATGTGATACCTGAGGACAATTCAACAGTATCCAAAGCTTCTTTACAATCACCCTCGAATATTGGGGGGGGGGGGGCATCACCCTCGGATGTTATGTGTTCGAGAAATGCACCTCGTGTCAATGGGCCTCGATAGGAAAAATTTTGTAATGGGCCAAACGGTCGAATGAACCGTGTCCATATAGATTAGTCGAGTCCCGACGGCAAGACATGTACACATGTATAAGTTGTTCAAAGAAGCATTCTTTCTTTATCGAACATCTCGTGTCTCGAAGCAAATTCTCTTCTATGTAAATCTCGTACTTATGATATTGTGAAAAATGGCTCAAGGGCCAAGTGCAAACATACTTCGAACACTCGGGGACTGAATGCCCGAGTTATCTAAATTTGAAGTCACAAGACCTCAAACAGGCACCCCCTCCCCGATACATAGGCTAAGGCCATTATACTCGGGGACTAACATTTCGAACAAGTTCAAAATGCTATATTGGGTAATAAGCCCAAAAGGCATATCGGAAGGCTATGGCCATATTAAAGGCTACAGACGAAATAACGCGGCTCGAAGACGTCCGAGTTCCGAAATAAACAATAGTCCTTCAAATACTTTGAAAAATCGGTGAAAAGTCTACCCTCGGCAAAACAATCGAAAAAGGGCTCGCATAAAATCAGCCCTCGAAAAAACCAAAAGGCTTCGATAATATTCGCCTTTGAAAAACCTCAAGAGGTATCAAACTATCTTAATAAAAACATGCTAAGGCACAAAAGGAAAAAGGGGGTTCCAATCATTGGACCCTCAAAAACCCCGATGGGTAGAAAAATATATGCTAAGGTATAAAGAAATTTTACTAAGCCTTTTAAGCCGAAAAGGGAAAGAATAGCCATTTCTGAGGCCGATCGGCCCAATCTAAAGAACCTAAGGGCCAATGCATTTGGAGTTCGAGACCTTGTTCTCACTTAATTCAGACCTAAGAGTTCCAATCTTCTGAGCTCGAATAAAGTCAAACTATACCTCGAAGATTCATCATAAAACCCTAAGGGGTACATTGTTGTAAGCTCAAAACTTACCCATTACTTGGTAAAAACCTAAGGGTTTGTTTTACCCGAAGTTCAAAACTCACTCGAACTTAGTTACGAAGACAATATAGTCATGTCATCTATAAAGCCCCCCTAAATCTCGAACGTATCATTGGGCTCAGGGACTCACTTTTAAAAACCTAAGGGTTTGATTCAAGTTCGAGCTAAGGTTAATAAAATTGCAACAATGAAAATTTTCACAAAATGAAGGCGAAAAACATATTTGAACTTGAAATCTATGAAGGCATTCGAAGAGAAGTTTTATATTATATATTGAAAGTTATGTACAAAAGAACGATCAAGGTCTTACAAAAAGAAAAAATAAAACTAAGATCTAACTACGGTCGGGGCCGACCTCTCCTTCGGGAGCAGCTTCTCCGGGAACAACTCCTTCTTGAGAAGCTTCCTCGAGAGCATATTCTTCTTCAGGCCCCTCATCAGATCCACCTCGACTGCCCTCTTCATCATCATCTTTATCGTCCGAGGAGGCAAGCTGTCTAGCTTCGGTTTCAAGAAATTTGGCTCGAGCAATCTCTTCTGAAAAGTCAAAACCTCGAGCATGGACTTCTTCAAGGGTTTCCCTCCGGGACTGACATTTTTCCAATTCAACATTCCATTGCTCTCGATCAGAAGCCTCCCTTAGCTGCGTTTGAGCAGCCTCGACATCAGCTCGGTAAATGGCGATGAATTTATCTGCCATGACCTTTGTTTTCTCAATCTCCGCCTTGGCCTCAGCTAGCCCGGTGCCAAGGTCCTCGATCTTCTTAGCCTAGGTCGATCTCTTCTCTTTAAATCCCCAAAGTTGAATCTCGACCGATGACAGTTTGGCCAAGGTAGTCTCTTTTTCCGCAGCCAAACAATCCGTACTCCCCTTCAACTGATCATAATCGACCTTGACTTGGTCAAACTCTCCTCGAAGCAGCTCGATCCTCTCCACCTTCTGCTACAGCTGAGGTAGGAAAGTATTATCCTCCACAGTTGGGTTGAGTCCGTACTTTACCAAAAGAATGGTTACCTACTTATCCATCTCGGCTTCCTCTTCACGAGCCTTGGCTAGTTCAGCTTGGAGATCCTTTATGGCCTCGTCCTTTTGGCCGCAAAGTAACTTCAGAGCATTTCTCTCCTCCGAGACCTTCTGAAGATCGGCCTCGCACTGGCTAAGGTCAGCTCAGAACTTATCGGAGGCCTATACATAAAAGAAAAAATGGATCAGATTCAGAGAAAAGGAAAGTAAAAGAAAAATGCGATAATTGGTACTTACCCGAGAAAGGAGATGTTGAGCCTCTTCCAAGAGAATTGAGGCGTCGCTGAAGTCAGCGGTATCATCGACCCTACTAAATCAATCCTGGAGAGGATCACCTACACTCTAGCCTCCGCCAATGTTGGGGGTCTTCAACTCCCTAGCCTCCCTTAATGCCTCTTCAGAGAAGGTCGGGAGTGAAGATAATTTACCGGTTGTCACGGCCCCAAGCAAGTCGCTCGGGACGCTTTGATCAATCCTCTGCATCTCGAAACCGTCCCCATCCGGTGTGGTTGCGGTCAGTCGAGAAATAATCTCGACCCCTGGAGATTCGAGGTCCACATCCGAATTCTTTTTTGAAGCCTCTTCAGTACGAGGCTTAGTGGCAGCTGCAGTTGTCGGCTCGGAAGGCTTGGCGAGCTTGCCATCTTTTCTAGGTCGGGTCGTCAATGTCAAGGCGCCTTCCTCCTCTTCTTCTTCTTCCTCTCTAAGGATTTGGACCGACTCCATCGAGAGAGCTATTACTTTTCGCCTCTTGGGGTCCTCGGTCTGCGAAGCACATTTCCTCTTGTTATCTTTCCCCGACTTCGGAGCCGGGGACTTGGGTTTTTCCTCGCCAGTCGAGGGCCTCAGAATGGCATCCTTGGCAGGCCTACATGAAAGAAAGTTAGTGACGAATGGAGAACAAAATGTGTATTGGAACACAAGGAAAGGATCCTTACCGTGGTTCTTGGCCTCCCATCGGCCCCTTGCCAAGTCACGCCACGCGCTTCGCCATAAGAGGAAGTTGAGGCTAACTTCCGAACCCAATGCTTAAGATCGGGGACCACTTGAGGCATCCAAGGAACGGCTGCGAAACAAATAAACATGTTAGACAGAATCAAATCGAATACTAAGGATAATGTCCGATGTATTACTTACGGTTGGGGTTCCATTCTTCAGGGAACGACATTTTTTCCTCCGGTATTATGTCACGGGTCCTCACCCGTATGAATCGGCTCATCCAACATCGATCCTTATCCTCGTCGATGGTCGAGAATAAGGCCTTCGTTTCCCGGTGTTGAAGCTCGATCTGTCCTTGATAGATTCGAGGCCGGTACAACCGCATTAGATGGTTTAGAGTGAACTCCAGCCCCTCAGCTTTGCTGGAGAAAAAGTGCAACATAATAACTATGCGCCATAGAGAAGGGTGGATCTAGCCGATGGTGACTTGATACATTCGGAAAAAGTCGAGGATCACCGGGTCGACAAGACCTAATGTGAATGGGTAAGTATAAACACTTAATAACCCCTCCACATATGTAGTGATGCTCTCGTCGGGAGCAGCGATTTGCACCACGACCTCGGGACCCCAGTTACAGCCCCTCCTCATGGCTTTGATATTGCTATCCGTTATCGAGCACATGTACATCGACACATGCTCGCATCGTCCCGTTACTGATGAGAGGTTCTCGACCTTGAAGCCGTACTTTAGAGTACACGGGCCTGGAACGTACTCGTGGGGAGTCGGCTCCACCGGAGTAAAAAATCGCCGGTAAGACGGGAAGAAGAATGGGAAGCATTCTCTTTTTGCAGAACGGTCTTTGAAGTTTTAGCCATGGATGTAAGTAAATGAGGGGAAAGAAGGTAGAAGAATGGTGGTTCCGATGACTCTCGAGCGGCGATAGAATGAAGATGAGAAGGGTTAGGAGACTTGAAAATTTGATCAAAGCAAGAGTAAAGTTTGATTCAATGAAAAAGGTTGTATTTATAGGCTCATGGCGACACGGTTCGGTGGCGAAAGTGGACGACCGACAACTGACAGACATTAATGATTTGGAAAACCGAGACGATGGGACGTTTCGGTCACATCCGTCGCCCACGTCACGAAGAAGACGTCATGATCGAGGTGTCAGGAAATTGAGGCTCAAACTGTTTCTTATTGTTCTACTCTAAGAAACGCGGGGACTATCTGTATATGGTTAAAATCGGGTGTGTTCGATTTTATAGGCTCGAGGAGTTGTCTCGAGAATAAGTTCATAATGGGCTAAGTCCGAGTTCAAAGACACGAAGATTGAAGTGCTCAAGCGAGTTATGGTAACAGAATGACGAGATGTTAGCAATTGGTCGAAGATCACGGCGAAAATCACGGGGCAGATCGAATTAGGCGGTTATTGACACCAATCATGGGATTTGTTTTCGTTTTTAGAATTGTACCTATTTTAGGATTGCTCTACTATATAAAGAGAGACCCATTCATCTGTAAGAACACATTACATTCACTGAAAATAATATACACTCTGCTCTCTAATTACGTATTATTCATTGTAGTTCTTACTGTTCTTACTACTTGATCTCGAGGCTATCATGGATCGAGGTTGATATATCGCCACAGTGCTGGTTTAATTTATTTTGTCGCACAATTCATTCTTTTATTCCATTATTTATCAATTGGTATTGAATTAGATCACATATCCTTATAACCACAATATAAGTTTAATTATTACTCGAATTTCGAGGTAAACAAAAATATAAAAGGTAGCTATAGAAATAATATTTTAAAATAATTTTAATTTATAATAAATAAGATGTATATATTTTCTATAGAAGGTAAAATTTCCTTAGAAAAAACACTATAAAAGAAAAATATTGGATTACACAAGAAAAGTTGGCACCGTGTGATAATATATAACATGAATTGGCAAATTTTTAGCCTTAGATTATGTTTGGCAAAAACAGCTCAATAAAATTAGCATTGTATAGCCAAAATCTAGAAAACCTGCTTCCCTATTTATTCTCTCCCATGCCTCAACTACATCTGGTTTTCGCACAAGAAAAAGGGCACGAAATGCTAACCTCCTTCGCCGACTGCAATTTCAAACTCCGCCTCATCACTTTTTCCACTATGAACTCGAGATTCATTATTTAGAAGACAAATTAGATTGCAAACAAAGAAAATGCAGATTTCTTTTTTTGCTACTAAAAAATGTAGATATATACTTACACGTGTATGCACATGTATAATACATTTGGGGTCAATACTTTTTGATGGGTGGATTCATACTCATTTTTTTCCGTAAAAATTGTGCGGGGCACCCTATTTGGTCGCCCCCATATAAACTATATCCGCTTTATAAAATTTTTTTAACTTGTACTCACTTTTTAAATAACTTCAGCTTCTTTTCCCTCGCTGAGCTGAAGTTCAGCAGTTAAGCTGAAGTTCGCCAGTTATAAAGAGAAAACTTCAGCATACGGGGCTGAAGTTCCCCAGTTACAAAGACAAAACTTCAGCATACGAGGCTGAAGTTCCCCAGTTACAAAGGCAAAGTTTCCCAGTTACAAACTTCAGCTTTAGAGCTGAAGTTCCCAAGTTATCAAGACAAAAACATCAGCATACGGGGCTGAAGTTCCCCAATTAAAAAGACAAAACTTCAGCTCTAGAGCTGAAGTTCCCCAGTTACAAAGATAAAACTTCAGCTCTAGAGCTGAAGTTCCACAGTTACAAAGACAAAAACTTCAGCTCTAGAGCTGAAGTTCGCAAGCTACTTCAGGCCCGTCTACTAGAATGCTGAAGTTTTGCGTGATTGCCTTTGCTACTTCAGCCCCGTATGCTGAAGTTGTGCGCAAAAGCGGGTACGCTTGCAATTTTTTTTACAAGCGGATATAAGTTAAAAACGTGACACAAAAAATGGGTACGGATGCAAAAGCCCCTTTTTTTCTTTTATTTTTGATTGAAAAAATAGTCCTAATACTCATCTTGTATATTAATGTATTTCTACCATCTATATTTGTGTATATTCATAAGAAATTATGTGTTATACATTGAGATATACATAGAAAAAATAAATTTTTGATATATATTTTGATATACAAAAAAAAAATTGATATACATTTTGATAAACACATAAAATAAAAATAAAATTGTAATATACATTTTGGTATACACATTATTTGATGTGTTATACATTGTGATATACAAATATTTATAATTATTTTTTGTTATACACTTGGATATTCATTGACATAGAGTCTACAATAAATTTTAAACAATTATATTTATAATTGCATACTTTAGATATACAATAAAATTTTAATAAACAAAAAAAAGTAAAATTAAATTATGATATACATATTACTGTTGTGATATACATTTATTGGCTATTTGGTGCCAATATCTATAACTAGGGCTTTTTAATACTAATTATGTGGGTAGATTATTGGGATCTTTACACAAATAGCCGGCCATATTAATTATCTACTATTTTGGCCATATATATAATTTATACATTGATTATACACAATTATACATATATAATATATAAATTATACATATATTATATTTCCACCGGCTATTTTTAATTTAAGCAGTTAAATACACTGCTATTTAGGTTAATTCTTCTACATTATTATACGCCAATATTGTTATTGGCCCGTGCTCAACACGGGCCAACCTTCACTAGTGGCTTAGCATATACGCCTAAGAGAATTCGTCAACTGTGACTCTAATTACTATGCTTCAGAAAAGACTATATTTTGGATTGCATGTCGTGCTAAAGGGATTCTAATAGTACAAATGGTGCATGGACGGCCACAGCCCAAATTGTTGGAAGTCGTCTGAGTATAGCAAGTTGGGCTGTAATTACATTAGCTTCTTAAGGCATTTGTTCAATAACTGTTGAAAATTTCAACCAAAAACAAATTGAATGTTATAAAATAAAGACCGTAAAGTAAATGAATTGAAAATAAGTATGGAGAGAGACTGCTATATTATTGAACTTCAAACTCATGTACATAATAAACTGAAATCTCCTCTATTTAGAGAAGAAAGAAGACATCTGTGAGGTTTTTCAGGAAGTAGATGCGAGGCTTTTCTTGAGCTATGTAAGCTGCCTGCATGAGCTGCTCGCAACCTACCTGTTTAATAAGAAGTTGTTGCAAGTCATTTCATTGAGTTGCTTACTATCTGCCTGCATCAGCTGCTTGTAGATAAACTTCAATGGAATACTAAATGGATAATCTTCTTTGGGAAGATCATCTACAACGGAATAATAAATAGACATCTATAATAATATTTTTATAACACTCCCTCTTGGATGTTCATTATTAAGTATCTCGTTAAAATCATACTAGAAAAAACACTGTGGGAAAAAACCCTAGTAAAAAAAAAAGAGTACAATACTAATATACATTACAAGCTGCCTCATTTAAAACCTTACCAGAAAAATCCAATGGGAAAAACCATGGCAAAGAAAAAAGAGTATAGTGCATACTTTACTCCCCCGATAAAGACGTTACTTTAAATACCTAAGTCTCCGCATTCTAATCTTGTATAGCATCTTCTTGAAGATTGAAGTTAGCAATATTGGTGAACAAATCTGCTTGATTTTTAGTTGAAAGGATTTGTTGCACATCAATGTCACTATTTTTCTGAAGATCATGTGTGTAGAATAATTTTGGTGAAATGTGCCTCGTTCTATCTCCTTTTATAAATCCTCCGTTCAATTGGGCTATGTATGCAACGTTGTCTTCATGTAAAATTGTGGGTCTTCTATCACATTCCAAATCACATTTTTCTTGAATGAAATGAATCATTGATCTCAACCATACGCATTCCCTACTTGCTCCACATGTAAAACCCGTGGCCGGTTTGGGATCGAGCTTTACAGGGATCAAATATATAACTTGCATCTGCATAACCAACAAAATCTGCACTATCTTTATTTGCATAAAAGTAAACCCATATCAAGAGTTCCCTTTAAATATCGCAATATATGCGTAATCCAGTTTCAATGTCTCCGTGTAGGAGAATATATCTTGGTAGTAAATAAACAGAAAATGTTATGCCCCTGTAGCATTAGCATAATGCATAAGTTCACCAATTGAAATAAAATAGGATATTTTAGGACCAAGGAGTTCATCCTCTTGTGGAGGTCGGAACATATCTTTATTCACTTCAAGTGATCAAACAACCATTGGTGTACTCAGTGGGTGTGCTTTGTACATGTAAAAGCATTTTAAGACCCTTTCTGTATAGGCGTATTTGGGGTGTGTTTGGTATAACAAAAAATATTTTTCAAGAAAATATTTTCTTGGAAAATAAGTAGTAATCTTATTCATTTTTCGATGTTTGTTACGCAAATTAAGGGAAGTAATTTCTCAAAAGTATTCATAAATAATTTAGATACAATAAACATGAAGCCATAAACGTTCGAACCAACAACCTTCCGAACCCACAAATTTCATAAACTTACGAACTGCTAAACTTTCGAAATCGCGAAAATTCGAACCCGTAAACTTTGTAATTTCTAAATCCGTAGACTTCCAAACACATAAACTTTCGACCTCATAACTTTGGAGCTTGTAAAATTTTGAATCTGTAAATCGAATGATAAAAAAACTAAAATTGAAAAAATATAAATAAAATATTTTTTTTCCGGGGGGAGGGGAGAGGAAATGGGACGAGGGGGGTGTGCAGAAAAACAAAAAAAATTGAAATAACAAAAAAAAGTAAAAAAAAAAACTTTTTTTTGTACGGGAGGTGGGTGATGCAGAAAAACGAAAAAACAGAAATTTAAAAATTACAAAAAAAAAAGTAACAAAAAACTTTTTTGTGCCAGGGTGGGGGAAGTGGGGGTGGGGGTGCAGAAAAATAAAAAAAACAGAAATTTAAAATTACGAAAAAAAAAATTTGGCAGGGGGTAGTAGGGTGGGTGGTGACGGAAAAAAAAACTGAAATTTGAAAAAATAAAAAATACTTTTTGGAGAAAGGGGTGGGATGGGTAGGCGTGGGAGTGTGGGGTGGGGTGGGGTTGGTGAGGGTGGGAAGGTTGAGAAGGTGTTTTGGAAAATGTTTTTCCTTCTCTTGATAAGGAAACTATTTTCCTCCAATTAGAAGAAAATGAGTTCATAAGGAAAATGTTTTCCAAAACATTTAAGCCAACCAAAAAGGAAAAATTGGAAAACATTTTCCAGAAAATATATTCCTTCATACCAAACACACTCTTGATGGATAAAGATTCCGTCTGCTAAATGTTCAATTTGCATACCAAAATAAAGTTTTGTCTTCCCAAGATCTTCCATCTCAAATTCTTTCTTAAAATATTCCATTTCCTTTTAGAGCTCTTCTGGAGTTCCAACAAGATTTATGTCATCAACATAAACAACATGTATAACAAATTCTAATGACATTTTTATTATAAAAATACATGGACAAATAACATCACTTACGTTACCTTCTTTCAGCAAATATGCTCTGAGACGATTATACCACATGCACCCAGATTCTTTTAAAACACACAAAGACCTTTGTTTAATCTGATCAAGTACATTTCTCGAGACTTTGAACTATATGCTTCAGGCATTTTAAATCCTTCAGGGATCTTCGTATAGATTTAATCAAATGAGTCATATAGGTTATGACTTGCATTTAATTTAACGACATGGCATCTTCAGGTGCCCAGAATACACGTCCGATCTTCACAATCCTTTATAATATTGTGCACTATATTGTATCAAATATATCGTCGACAATCATTTTGTATCGGCTCCTAAGCGACATAACTTGTTGAGATCTCATCACTTTTTTTTATTTTCAGGCACCTGAACCTCTTCTGGAGTTTCATGAAATGTTATATCGTGGCTCTTCTAGAGCTTATTTTCTTCTTATTATGATCATTTTGATCATTTTCTCATATCATTTTTAAGGATTTTTACCATTGGAACTGATTGGTCTACCGTGCTTCATGCGTACAGTAAACTTTATCCTTCAGGGATTTTAATTTAATAGGAGCATTTGAAGCTGAAATATGATATTTAATTTTGGATCATTAAATGCTTCTGACATTTAACTTGAATTATCTTCTAAGTGAGGATCATATTAATGATAATTCGATTCATATACCATATTTTCCAACTTTTTATTCCATCCCTCAAATGTTAGAAAAACTAACATATATCCCCAATTTTCATTGAAAAATATATCTTTGTGCATTGTAGTAGAGAAATTAATCATATACCACACATCAAAAGTTATTAGATAGTAAAAATATTTCATTTCTGATCCTAAATCAATTGTGAGCGGAGGACTTATCATATATTGTTGGTCTGATGCATACAAGTGCTGATGTATGCAATTGAAAATCTTACACCAATACAGGAAGCTTTGTTCTCATAAACAATAGTATAGCCATTAATAGGAGGTATTCAATGCCAAACCAGCTGGGATATAAACCAGCATTATCAAGATGAACTGTCTTGATTTCATAATCTGAAAATTATGCTCTTAATTAGAAAAAGCAATTTCAAATGCCAAACTGCAGGTTGACTGTAACGACCCGACCGGCCGTTTTGCGTTATCGGACCCCGTTCTCCTAAATGAAACATCCCATAGCGACTTATTGTGATTTATAACTTGCGGGGGCGGGTGGTCTAGGATTCAGAAATGTTTAGAGCAATATTGGAACACTTGGTTCCTTAAGGTTGGCCTTTAAGGTCAAGTTTGACTTCGGTAAACATTTTGAGCAAACGACCTCGGAATCGAGTTTCGACGATTCCGGTAGCTTCGTATGATGATTTTGGGACCTGGGCGTATGTTCAGAATGGGTTTTGGATGACCCGAGAGCGTTTGGGCGCCCAATATTGAAATGAGAATTTCCTTAAGTTAATATTGTGGTTTGGGAAGTGTTTTTGTGTTATCGAAGTCCGAACAGAATTCCGAGACCGGGAATAGTTCCGTTATGTCATTTATAACTTTTCTGCAAAATTTGGTGTCATTCCGAGTAGTATAGGTCGGTTCGGCGCATTGTTAGCGAATTCTAGAACTTTAACTTCAAAGTTTGATTCAATTTGGTTTTGGGGTCGAATTCTTAGTTTCGTTGTTGTTTTTCACGTTTCCAAAATTCGAGCGAGTCCGTATCATGAATGCAGACTTGACAGTGCCTTTGGACGAGGTACCGAGGGGCTCAGGTGAGTTTCGGACCCCTCGGAGCTAATTTCAAAACACCAGAAATTCCAGGTCTGATTTCCTTCTCTGCGATCGCGGATAGGTTACTACGTTCGCAAAGAAGGAACTGGGCAGGGGTGGTGAATGCCCTGTGCGTTTATACAAAGGGCACGATGATCGCGAAGGGTTGGGCTCCTGACCCAGTGCGATCGCACATCCCACCCGCGTTCGCACAAGAACCCAGCCTTGGGTCAGCCCAACTACTCCTTACCCTGTGCGTTCGCACAGAAGGCCCATGAGGTCCTGGTCATTTCAAGCTCTGCGATCGCACTGCCCAGGATGTGATAGCATAGAGGAGACCACTGGGCGGTGTGTTTTTATAGCGGGATTTAATTCAATTCCTCATCTTCTTCTTCTTCCTTGGGACGATTTCCAGCATTCAAGAGGGGCAAAAAAAACAACCTAGTTATTGAAGGTAAGTAAATTCTATCCTAATATTAGTTTCATGGATGGATTACAAGCTAAATTAATTACCTAATTAGTGAAAATTTAAGATTTGGGGTTGTAACCTGGGGCTTTTGAAATGTAGAAAATTTCACGTCAATTAGCTATGAAATCAAGTAAAATCAAGTATTAATGATCCTTAGGCTATGGATGAGTGTTTCCTTCAAGAATTTTTAGAATCCGAGCATGCGGGTCCGGGGTTGGATTTTAGGATTTCTTCAAGAATGATGAATTTGGCTACGTAGTAGGAGAATTTCATCCTTTGAGTATACAATTGATATATTTGTATAACATTTGGCTAGTTTCGAGTCCGTGGGTGTCGAGTTTGGAGTTTCGGGCGCGTTCTTGACCCGGAAAGTAGGTTCGACATGAGGTGAGTCTCCTTTCTAACCTTCTGCTTTAAATGACTATGTGCTAATGTTTGTGGGGGCTACGTACGCGCAAAGTGATGAGAGTTCGCACGTAGCGACTATTATTGTTATGTCCGGGTAGTAAGGCCTACACCATGCCTTATGTTTTTCGTTGAAATGAACTATATGCTTAGTGAATTAATGTTACACGCGACTTGTTTCCCTGAAATCATGAAATTTAAGTAATTTTAAGTAATCGTTCACGAAAAGCAATTTATAAAGAATAAATGTGTACATTGTGTGTGCATGTGACCGCTTCGCAATTTACATTCCGCGAGAGGAGTGTTATTTCCCCCACTCTCATGGGAGTGGGCCGTACGCCACGACGAGATTGAAAGATATATATTATGGTTCGGGCCGTTAGACCCTCGACAGTGCACAAATATGATCATTATGATGGCTCAGGCCGGTTGTCCTTATCCTGTATGCGCATGTTAAATTTTAAATGATCCTTTTATGGATTTTGAGTGGTCAGATATATTTTTAAAGGAAAGAAAAGAATAATGAAGTAGAATTGTATATTTACTTCTAGTATTTATTTGAATTACTGTTATTTTTAATGTTTACTTCTTTTATCATCCTTGTATGTCTGTTACTGATATTATATCTTGCTAATCATTTTGTTGGACCTTAGTGAGTGTCAAATCGAACTTTCGTCACTACTTCTTCGAGGTTAGGCGGGATACTCACTGGGTACATGTTTGTTTATGTACTCAAGTTACGCTTCTGTACTTAATTGTACATGTTCTGAGGCTGGTGCATCTGGTTATCAGACTGGAGCTCGATTCTGATCATAGTTGGACCTAACTTCACGGTGAGCTGCTTCTCCTGACGATCCTCGGCAGCACCATGGAGTATTCTTTTTCTTATTTCCCGTATATTTATTTCAGACAGTGGGACTGTATACTATATCTTTTATGTATTCTGTTAGTATGCTCGTAGGACTTGTGACACTAGTTCCTGTTACACACGTAGTGGTTATTTTGGTTTGCGGGTCTGTATATATATATATATATATATATATTGGCTCACTCCTCTTTACGACTGCTTTTGGTTAAAAATGGCTTACTATCTTTTTCAATTAGTGTTTCGAACTTTAAAACTTGGCATGTGTTGGGATGTTTAGGCCTCATTTGTTTTCTTTTTAAGATTAAGATGTCTGAATCTGAATGCACATCTGAATATTAAGATATGGTATGCAGATCTGAACACTGAATGATTAAGACTGTTTGTTTTTCAACATATGAATACATACATACATACATACATACATATATATATATATATATATATATATATATATATATATATANAAAAAAGTTATTATTTGAGATAAATTAAATTATTATAAGATATAAATTAATATTTTATGTAAGATCCAATTGTTAAACTATTTGAACTATAAATGAAATTATATATAATAACAATAATTGTAGTAACGAAATGTAACCAAAAAAAAAAATTTGAGCGTAAATTTATCTTCTAATCAAACTTATCCAACAAATTAAAAAAATAAACTCAAAACTAGTTATAATTTACATGCTCAAATATTAGAATATTTGAAAAACTAACTGACAATCAGATCAAGTTTTAAAATTTAAATACTAAAAAAAATATTTTAAATGACTAAAGTAAAAAACTATCAAGAACTTCCTCTTATTTGTACTAGTTTGAGTGCGAGTTGCTCGCGCATATCATTCATTATCTGAGAATCTTCAACTATCCAGTTAGGTCCATCAGTTTCACCCAATACTTCTTCATGTTGCTGCTCTTCGTCAAATATTACTTGAGGCAAATCAAACTGATTAAACAAATCATCATTGATGTGCTCCTTTCTGATAAAATTATTAACCGAAAAACATGCAATAACCACATCTCTTTGGATATCAATAGGATATGGAGGCATTTTGTCCAATATCGGAAATCTTGCTTTCAATACTCCATAAGCACGCTCGATGACATTTCTAAGTTGTGCATGCGCGTGATTAAATTTTTCCTCCTTAGTTATAGCACGCCTGCGGTGATAATTTCCTAACCAATATCGAATATTACAATATGGTGCTAGAAATCCTCGAGTGTTAGGATATGCCGCATCACATAGATAGTATTTGTCTGACATAAAGAAAAAAGAGTTAGGTGATTATATTGAAAAGCTAAAATATCATTTCAATTGCTTAAGTTGTATCACTTACTAGCCGTGGAAAATGGAAAGTCATTTTCTGGATTAGATACTATTTCCGTTAGAACACGTGCATCATGTGCTACTCCTTCCCATCTAGCATAAACATAGGTAGAGACCATATTGAAGTCACATATGGCCAGCCAGAACATTCTGATAACATTTACCCTTTCCTCTTCCTCTGTACATAATCTGTTGATTAGCTGGAACAACGGCATGTATTAATGTCCCATCTAGTGTACCTATTGCTCCCTGCCAATATATAAATTTAAGTTAATAGTAAAGAAAAAAAATTATTTCTTGTGAAATTCTATAAAAATAGTAATATAATGAATAATACCTTAAAAATTCTACGTAACCTGTTACTAACACAAGGAATATTCAGATTTGTATCAGATGTTATAGGTGCTATCATCTCATTTGCAAATTTCATCATTGCGTTAAGAACTTCATGAAAGTACTTATGCACTGTTTGCGAAGAATGTTGAAATCTTCTCTTAATAACCACAAAACGCTCGTTATGTCCTATAATGGTTAAGAATATTTCTATCTTCTCTTCGACAAATATATGTTTGCTATCTGTGAGCCATCCATTGTTCCTAAAATGTTGACATAACCTAAAATATGCATCACGTGACATGATCAATTCTATACATTGTCGATTATTTTTCGACAATAGTTCTAACGTATACTTTTGACCAGATAAAGATGAAGTTAGATCCTTATTTCTTTGATCATACTCCAGTCTAAATCTATTTCCATACCAATACAAGCACATCAACAACAATATTTGATCGTCGATATCCATGTTCAATTTGTTTTTACAAAGAGAAAAATATAATAAGCAATAGGTAGCACATCATGAAATATATTCTATAAGCACAAGAAATTGCAGAAACATAACAATGTCATTATAAAAGTTTATTCTATAGTCAGCAAGCATAACCAAACACTAAAAAAGTGTATTTCACGAATAAATTTATTCAAAGCATAATATAGTATCGAAAAATTTCATAATAGATACTAGTTAAAAACAATAAAAAAATATTGCATAAAATCAACATCTAAAACATACTCCAACTAATTAATTAGCAAAATTAAAGCATTCCCATTTTTTTCCCCATTGCTTTGACCCAACTCTCCAATTTGTCGACCTCTGTCATTTGCATCCATGCTTGTCTATAGCTATCACCTTCACAAAGTATACTACCAGCTGCACTGTATAATGGTTATTCCCATCCAAGTCCCTCTAGTTTTACCATACATTCCTCAACATTAGGTGCACTATTTTCTTTAGTCAGTATCTCCAAAGCAGTACTCATCTTATCTTCAATTTCTACTCTAGACAATTTTATTTTTCTTTTCTTTCCCGTATTTTTCCTTTCTATTGAAACTGGAGAATTAACAGAAGTCCCATCATTTTTTCTCACCAAGTAGATCTTCAAAATCATCAAGGGTATCTAAATCTATATTAGTGGATAAATGTGAGACACCAGGTCGGGGAATTGAACAACTTGGACTCCAACCATGAATGTCGGTTGCAGTAGCACCCTCGAAAAGTGTTGTACAAAGATCCGGGAAGGGTAGAGGTGAACTCTTCAATGTCTTGGCTTTTGGATGAGCCTATATCCAAATATATAAGATCATACTTTTAATATACACAGAAACCATTTTCTACAGAAAAAAAGAAGAAGAAAAGTTTACTAGATAATGAACTAACCTTTATGTACTCATCCCACTCACTATTAGACATTAGAATGGTATTAGTTGCAGGATCATAAATATTGCTAGTCTTTTTAGTTATCAGCAACCAATCTTGATACTTTTCTCTTAGATAATCATAGTGATTCTTCATTTGCTTTTGGTTAACTTTAAAACCATGAGAAGTCTCCAGAACTAACTTAAGCTTGCTCCATGAATCCGGCTTCAAACTACTTCCAAGTATCCCGTTTAAAGATACTTCTTGAATACAAGTTTCTAAGAAAGTTTTTACCATGTCCATATTTTTTCAACTCGCTCTTACATATTCATTAGATTCCATATCTGAAATATAATATTTTAGTGATTACAAAACATCCACTAATATTAAAAAAACAGAGACAACTAAGAAACAAAGTAATATTATTATTATTAATATTGAGTAGTTTAATTCGAAGTTCTAGAATATTTCTTATGTTAAAAAGTAAATATTCTTTATTTTTTTAAAACCTTTTCTACACATATTTTATACTTTTTCTACAAAGTTCAAAATTGTCTATGTCAAAGTATTATTACATATTTTACAACATTTTTTGGGGCCTCAAAGTTTTTGGGGCCTAAAGCGAAGGCTTTACTAGCCTCACCCTTGAGCCACCCATGAAGATAAGTGGTATATTTCGAAGCAAACAATCTGTTTGAAGATTGCAAAGATGTAGTGAATGGTATGATCTTAAACACAAAATAAGAACAAATTGAGGAAGTAAAGAAGCTATTCTTGCATAAGCAAAAGAAAGCATGGTTCAATTATAGAACATGTAACATAATGACGAATAATTCAAGAGCAATAGCACATAAATATTAAGAAAGCACTGAAATATAAATCTTACTTATGTATACATTATCCGAATTCTAGCCAAATATGAAACTATAGCCGCTCTAATTTCAACAACACATAACTTCATTATTAGAATTCTAGCCATAGCAAAGTTTCTTAATTTTGGACGAGCTTCATAAACACCAATTACAGTTTATATTTTAACTAGAGAAATTGAATTTCAGTCACTAATATGCATTCTTGAAGAAAACCAAAGAAAGTTCAAAAGGGACAATGTGAATTTGCAAAAGAGAAAAAAATATTGCTAACAATTTAGAACACGTCCCAATTAAGATTTACAATTTAAAGAATTGGAATGTCAACAAAATAAAAAAAAATTACAGAAATTCAGAGATTCAATGAAATCTAAAAGTGAGAACAAGACACAAATAAGAGGCAATCAAAACCTTCTAGTTTAGCCCCTTGTCAATTATATTTTAAAAGGGGTTTTATTAAACTCTAAACTGAAATTTGCCATTAGAAAAGTGGAAACAAGATGGAGAATTCCAATTATAATTTTCAAAATCTTACCCAGAAAAAGATTTGGCGGCTGCTTGATCCTTGAAGAGAGAGACGTGTGAAGGATAAGAGGCGTGTATTTTCAGAGGATAAGAGGAATTTGTTTTGGGTTTTCGGAGGGTAAGAGGAATTTGTTTTGGGTTTTCGGAGGATAAGAGGAAAGAGGCGTGTATTTTCAACAGAGAGAAAAGGAGCACCGAAAAAAGAGGCGTGTATTTTCATAAATTTTAACCTATGAAACAAATTAAGACTCTATAAAAGGTCTGACCGAATCAGACCCATTCAGACCTATTCTGAGTTTTAAAAAATAAAAAAACAAATGCACTTAATGGGCTAACATCTGGTTCATTCAGATTCAGACCCTCATTAAGTGCAAACAAATGAGGCTTTAATCAAGTATGAGAAAAGCCCTTAGTAATTTAAGTGTGGGCTTGCCTAACCCCGGTGTTGGGTGCCATTATGACCTGAGTTAGTATTTTGGGTTGTGACGACATGGTATCAAAGTTCTAGATTCACGTAGGTCTTACAAGTCACGAGCAAACCTAGTAGAGTCTTGCGGATCGGTATGTAGACGTATGTACTTATCTTCGGGAGGCTATAGGGTGTTAGGAAAATCTCTCCTTATTTTTATTCTATCGTGCAGTCAATGGTTTACTAAATCTTATTCTTCTATTCTCTCACATATGGTGAGGACGCGTGCATCCGATGTTCCAGACCCGGGAGGGGGCGCTACCCCCGTTGTTCGAGGCCGTGGTAGAGGCCGGGGGAGGGCACCGGCCCGAGGTAGGGGACGAGGGCATCCCCGAGCTATTCCAGTCGTACCACCACCATAGGATCCTACTATAGAGGAGTAGGGTGAGGTGCCCCCAGCAGGTCCTACTCCAGTGGACTTTATGACGGCGCCAGGATTCCAAGAGATCATGGGCCGTATGATGCGGTTTATGGACACCATGTCCCAGGCTGGTTTATTTCCAGAAGATCCTGCCACATCTCAGGCGGGAGGGGGGCAGCCTGTAGCAGAAACACCTGAGCCCAGACCAGCTGCGGACGGTGATCCGCAGAAGTTATTGGATATATGGACTCGATTGCACCCTCCAGTCTTCGAGGGTGAGCGAGGCGAGGATGCCCGGGATTTTGTTGACAGATGTAGGGATAGGCTGCACAATATGAGGATATTAGAATCCCATGGAGTGGACTTCACTACCTTCCAGCTAGAGGGCAGAGCTCGCAGATGGTGGCAGTCCTATATTCTTAGTAGGCCAAAAGATTCTCCTCCCCTCACTTGGGAGCAGTTCACTCAGATGTTTCTAGACAGGTATATCCCACCCTCTGAGAGGGAAGAGCTGCAATATCAGTTTGAGCAGTTGGAGCAGGGACAGATGTTAGTGGCAGATTATGAGGCTAGATTCTCAGAATTGTCTCGCCAGACACTTATGATATTGCCTACTGATGCTGAGAGAGTAAGGAGATTTGTAGCAGGGTTGCACTCCGGTATTAAGGCCAACATGGCCCGAGAGGTGGAGATAGGGACTCTGTATCAGCTGGTGGTCGAGATAGCTCGTCGGATTGAGGGCTATCGATCGAGAGGAAAAGAGCAGGGTCAGCAGGACAAGAGAGCCAGATTCTCCGGGGATTTTAGAGGTGCTCCAGTTAGGGGCAGAGGTCAGTTCAGTAGAGGTCAGCTCAGCAAGCCTAGATATTCAACACCCCCACCACCTCCCCGAGGTTTTCCAGCGAGGGCTCATTTCAGCACCATGCTAGAGCTTTCCTACCGCACTCCAGCCATTCAGAGCTCACCCAGTGGTTATTCTAGTTATCCAAGATTCCCCAGTCCCTACTTCAGTGCTATGTCAGAGAGTACACATCGCTCTCCGTCCATTCATGGTTCCTCTTCGGGGCAGCAGGCTACGATACCCGGAGGTTGTTATGAGTGTGGGGATCCAGGTCATAAGAAGAAGCATTGTCCGAGGCTTCGGGGCAAAGCGGTGCAGCAGGATTATCAGCCTATGGGTCCAACACCAGTCGTCAGGCCACCTAGAGGTGGGGGACAGGTCGGCAGGGGTCATCCTAGAGGTGGAGGCCAGTCAGGGGGAGGTCAGCCAGCTCCTATTCATTCTGGCGGGGCTCAGTCTTCCGGTGTGCCAGCTAAATTCTATGCTATTCCGGCCAGATCAGATGTAGTGGCCTCAGACGCCGTGATAACAGGTATTATTATAGTATGTGGTAGAGAGGCATCTGTGTTATTTGATCCAGGATCCACTTATTCCTATGTTTCGGTCTTATTTGCTCATTTTCTGGATGTCCCTCGTGAATCCTTGGGTTCTCCTATATGTGTGTCCACTCCTGTAGGTGATTCTGTGGTGGTAGACTGGGTTTACCGGTCCTGTATGGTTACATTCTGCGGGTTCGAGACTCGAGCGGATCTCTTATTGCTCGACATGGTTAATTTTGAGATTATTTTAGGCATGGATTGGCTATCTCCTTATCATGTCATGCTAGATTCCCATGCCAAGACAGTTACTTTAGCCATGCTAGAGTCGCCTAGGCTAGAGTGGAGAGGTTCCTCAGTTAGTGCAGCCAACCGGGTTATTTCATTCCTGAAGGCTCGACATATGGTCGAGAAGGGTTGTCTGGCCTACCTCGCTTATGTGCGGGACACCACCGCCGAGTCTCCGACGATTGATTCAGTGCCAGTTGTTCGAGATTTTGCATATGTGTTTCCTTCGGACCTTCCGGTCATGCCTCTAGATCGTGATATTGATTTCTGCATTGATTTAGCTCGAGGCACCCAACCTATATCTATTCTTCCATACCGTATGGCTTCGAAAGAGTTGAAGGAGCAACTTGATGAGTCATTGGCTAAGGGGTTCGTCAGACCGAGTGTATCGCCGTGGGGTGCTCCAGTTCTATTTGTAAAGAAGAAGGATGGGTCCATGCGGATGTGCATTGATTACCGCCAGTTGAAAAAGGTCACCATTAAGAACAAGTATCCTTTGCCGCGCATCGATGATTTATTTGACCAGTTGCAGGGTTCTAGGGTGTTTTCTAAGATTGATTTGAGATCGGGATATCATCAGTTGAGGATTCGGGCATCAGATGTCCCGAAGACAGCTTTTCGCACGAGGTATGGCCACTATGAGTTCCTGGTAATTTCCTTTGGCTTGACTAATGCCCTAGCAGCTTTCATGGACTTGATGAATAGGGTGTTCAGGCCGTATATTTATTCCTTTGTTATCGTCTTTATTGATGAAATCTTGATTTACTCACGTAGCCTGGGGGAGCACGAGCAGAATTTGAGAGTTGTGCTCCAACTTTGCGAGAACAGAAGCTATATGCTAAGTTCTCCAAGTGTGAGTTCTTGTTGGATTCCGTGGAATTCTTGGGGCATGTGGTATCCGGAGAGGGTATCAAGGTTGATCCTCAGAAGGTTGAGGCAGTTCGGAGTTGGTCGCGTCCTACTTTAGCTACAGAGATCAGGAGCTTTTTGGGCCTAGTAGGCTATTACCGCCGATTTGTGGAGGGGTTCTCTTCTATTGCAGCTCCATTGACTAGATTGACTCAGAAGAATGCCCCGTTCAGATGGTCCGACGAGTGTGAGGCGAGATTTTAGAAGCTCAAGACAACATTGACCTCAACACCAGTTCTGGTATTGCCTTCCGGTTCTGGGATGTATATAATGTATTGCGACGCTTCACGCATTGGTTTGGGGTGTGTGTTGATTCAGGAAGGGAGAGTTATTTCTTATGCTTCACGCTAGTTGAAGGTTCTTGAGAAGAATTACCCGGTGCATGATTTAGATTTGGCGGCGATTGTGCATGCTCTTAAGATTTGGAGGCACTACTTGTATGGGGTGTCCTGTGAGGTTTATATAGACCACCGCAGCTTGCAGCACTTGTTCAAGCAGAGGGATCTTAATTTGAGGCAGCGTAGATGGCTTGATTTGTTGAAGGATTATGATATCACCATTCTTTATCATTCGGGCAAGGCAAATGTGGTGGCAGATGCTTTGAGCAAAAGGCTGAGAGTATGGGTAGCTTGGCTTATATTGCACCAGAGGAGAGACCTCTAGCCTTGGACATTCAATCCTTGGCTAATCACCTGGTGAGATTAGACCTTTCAGAGCCTCGTCGAGTTCTTGCACATATGGTTGCTCAATCTTCGTTATTGGGGGAGATTAAGGCTCGGCAGTATGATGATCCGTGTTTGGCAGAGCTATGGGAGACAGTGGTTCAAGGTAGGGCCAAGGAGGTTACTATTGGCGAGGATGGTGTTCGGAGACTTCAAGTCCGCTTATGTGTTCCTAATGTTGATGGCCTGAGGGAGAGGATTCTAGAGGAGGCACACAGTTCTCAATATTCTGTTCATCCTGGTGCTACGAAGATGTATCGTGATTTGAAGCAGCATTACTGGTGGAGGCAGATGAAGAAGGACATTGTGGAGTATGTGGCTATGTGCCTTAATTGCCAGCAGGTTAAGTATGAGCACCAGAGGCTAGGAGGCCTACTTCAGCAGATGCCCATTCCGGAGTGGAAGTTGGAACGCATCACTATGGACTTCGTGGTTGGGTTGCCTCGGACTGTGTGGAAGGTTGACGCGGTTTGGGTCATTGTGGATAGATTGACCAAATCGGCGCATTTCATTCCAGTGCTACTACGTATACTTCAGAGAGGTTGGCACAGATCTACATTCGGGAGATAGTCCGGTTGCACGGTTTGCCGGTGTCCATTATATCGGATCGAGGTCCTCAGTTCACCTCGCACTTCTAGAGAACATTTCATAGTGAGATGGGTACCCAGATAGACCTCAACACAACATTTCACCCTCAGGCTAATGGTCAGTCGGAGCGTACTGTTCAGATACTGGAGGACATGCTCAGGGCATGTGTGATTAACTTCGGAGGTCAGTGGGACTAGTTCTTGCCTTTGGCCGAGTTTTCTTACAATAATAGTTATCAGTCCAGCATTGAGATGGCACCATTTGAGGCTTTGTATGGTCGGCGATGGCGTTCTCCTATCGGGTGGTTTGAGCCTGGCGAGGCTAAGTTATATGGAACCGACCTAGTGAGGGATACCTTGGAGAAAGTGAAGTTGATCCAAGAGAGGCTCCGCACAGCACAGTCCAGACAGAAGAGTTACGCGGATCAGAGGGCGCGTGATGTATCATTTACGGAGGGATATAGGGTCCTGTTGAAAGTCTCGCCTATGAAGGGTATTATGAGGTTTGGGAAGAAGGGCCAGCTAAGCCCGAGGTTTATAGGTCCCTTCGAGGCGTTGAGGCGAGTTGGAGAGGTTGCTTATGAGCTGGACTTACCTCCCAGTTTATCAGGAGTTCATCCAGTTTTTCATGTATCCATGCTCCGGAGGTACCACGCCGACTTCTCTCACGTGGTTGATTTCAACACTATTCAGTTAGATGAGAGATTGGGCTATGCGGAGGAGCCAGTTGCTATTATTGATAGACAAGATCACCAGTTGAGGTCCACGAGAGTTTCTGCAGTGAAGGTTCAGTGGAGGGGCCAACCAGTCGAGGAAGCAACCAGGGAGTCCGAGGAGGACATGCGGAGCAGTTATCCACACTTATTCAACACTTCAGGTATGATTCTAGACCCGTTCGAGGACGAACGTTTGTTTAAGAGGTGGAAAATGTGACGACCCGACCAATTGTTTTGCTTTATCGGACCCCATTACCCCAAATGAAACTTCCCATAGCGGCTTATTGTGATTTATGACTTGCGGGGGCGGGTGGTCCGGGATTCAGAAATGTTTAGAGCAATATTGGAACACTTGGTTCCTTAAGGTTCGCCTTTAAGGCCATATTTGACTTCGGTTAACATTTTGAGAAAACGACCTTGGAATCAAGTTTCGATGATTCCGGTAGCTTCGTATGATAATTTCAGACCTGGGCGTATGTCCGGAATGGGTTTTGGATGACCCGGGAGCGTTTCGGCGCCCAATATTGAAATGAGAATTTCCTTAAGGTAATATTGTGGTTTGGGACGTGTTTTTGTGTTATCGAGGTCCGAACGGAATTTCGAGACCGGGAATAGTTCCGTTATGTCATTTATAACTTGCGTGCAAAATTTGGTTTTATTCCGAGTAGTATAGGTCGGTTCGACGCATTGTTAGCGAATTCTAGAACTTTAAGTTCAAAGTTTGATTCAATTTGGTTTTGGGGTCGAATTCTTAGTTTCGTTGTTGTTTTTCACGTTCCAAAAATTCGAGCGAGTCCGTATCATGAATACAGACTTGCCAATGCCTTTGGACGGGGTCCCGAGGGGCTCAGGTGAGTTTCGGACCCCTCGGAGGTAATTTCAAAACACCAGAATCAGGTCTAGTTTCTTTCTCTGCGATCGCGGATGGGTTACTGCGTTCGTAAAGAAGGAACTGGGCAGGGGTGGTGAATGCCCTGTGCGTTCGCACGAAGGGAACCGCGATTATGATGGGTTGGGCTCCTGACTCAGTGCGATCGCACACCCCACCTGCGTTCGCACAAGAGCCCAGCCTTGGGCCAGCCCAGCTACTCCTTACCCTGTGCGTTCGCAGGGCTCTCTCCGCGTTCGCACAGAAGGCCCATGAGGGCGTGGTCATTTCAAGCTCGGCGATCGCACTGCCCAGGCTGCGATCGCATATAGGAGACCACTGGGCAACGTGTTTTTATAGAGGGATTTAATTCATTTCCCTCATCATCTTCTTTTTCCTTGGGACGATTTCCAGCATTCAAGAGGGGCAAACGACCTAGTTATCGAAGGTAAGTAAATTCTACCCTAATACTAGTTTCATGCATGGATTACAAGCTAAATTAACTACCTAATTAGTGAAAATTTAGGATTTGGGGTAGTAACCTAGGGCTTTTGAAAATATAGAAAATTTCCCGTTAGCTATAAAATCAAGTAAAAGTCATGTATTAATGATACTTAGGCTATGAGTGAGTGTTTCCTTCGAGAATTTTTGGAATCCGAGCATGCGGGCCCGGGGTTGGATTTTAGGATTTCTTTAAGAATGATGAATTTGGCTACGTAGTAGGAGAATTTCATGTTTTGAGTATAAATTGATATATTTGTATAACATTTGGCTAGTTTCGAGTCCGTGGGTGTCGAGTTTGGAGTTTCGGGCGCGTTCTTTACCCGAAAAGTAGGTTCGACACGAGGTGAGTCTCCTTTCTAACCTTGTAAAAGGAACTGTCCCCTTAGGTGCTTTAAATGACTATGTGCTAATGTTTGTGGGGGCTACGTACACGCAAAGTGATTAGAGTCCGTACATAGCGACTATTATTGTTATGTCCCGGTAGTTAGGCCTACACCATGCCTTATGTTTTTCCTTGAAATGAACTATATGCTTAGTGAATTAATGTTACATGCGGCTTGTTTCCCTGAAATCATGGAATTTAAGTAATTTTAAGTAATTGTTCACGAAAAGTAATATATAAAAAATAAATGTGTGGATTGTGTGTGCATGTGACTGCTTCGCAATTTACATTCCGCGAGCGGAGTGTTATTTCCCCCACTCTCGTAGGAGCGGGCCGTACGCCACAGCGAGATTGAAAGATATATACTATGGGTCGGGCCGTTCGACCCTCGGCAGTGCACATATATGATCATTATGATGGCTCAGGCCGGTTGTCCTTATCCTGTATGCGCATGTTAAATTGCAAATGGTCCTTTTATGGATTTTGAGTGGTCAGATATATTTTTAAAGGAAATAAAAAAATAATTAAGTAGAATTGTATATTTACTTCTAGTATTTATTTGAATTACTGTTATTTTTAATGTTTACTTCTTTTATCATCCTTGTATGTCTGTTACTGATATTATATCTTGCTAATCATTTTGTTGGACCTTAGTGAGTGTCAAGTCGACCTCTCGTCACTACTTCTTCGAGGTTAGGCATGATACTCACTGGGTACATATTTGTTTATGTACTCATGCTACACTTCTATACTTAATTATACAGGTTCTGAGGCTTGTGCATCTGGTTATCAGACTGGAGCTCGATTCTGATCATAGTTGGACCTGACTTCACGGTGAGCTGCTTTTCCTGACGATCCTCGGCAGCACCATGGAGTTTTCTTTTGCTTATTTCCCGTCTATTTCTTTCAGACAGTGGGACTGTATACTATATCTTTTATGTATTCTGTTAGTATGCCCGTAGGACTTGTGACACTAGTTCCTGGCACACACGTAGTGGTTATTTTGGTTTGCGGGTCTGTATATATATATATATACTGGCTCACTCCTCTTTACGACTGCTTTTGGTTAAAAATGGCTTACTATCTTTTTCAATTAATGTTTCGAAATTTAAAACTTGGCACGTGTTGGGATGTTTAATCAAGTATTTGAAAAGTCCTTAGTAATTTAAGTGTGGGCTTGCCTAACCCCGGTGTTGGGCGCCATCACGACCTGAGTTAGTATTTTGGGTCTTGGCATTGACAATAAACATACACGTAACCATCTCATATATGCATCTATAAGTGGTTCACATGATAGGTGAATGGGCCCATGTTCACCTTTTATATATTTCAGAATCAGTGGTCTTAGTCCCAATTTAAGCTGGTATAATCAATTTATTATGAGAACAAGCAACATAGGAAAATTCTTGAAGAATCTACTAGTTCTTTAGTATATGCTTATCTGAATTCTCAAATAGCTCATTTAAAATTGGAAAAAATGAAAACTTCAAGTTTATCATGGCATGTGCTATCTCTTACCAAACTTCTGGCTTACTATGGCATAAAGTTTTGCATTAGTAAACTTCTGGTTTACTGTGATACATGATGTAGTACAAATTGAAGAATAAGGCTAGTAACTTCTCACATATATATTATTTTACCCCCTATGATTGTGTAAACATGAATATTTTCAATCTTCCAATCATGTGTAGTCTCAATTTGATAGTCATTTGTATTAGTAAACTTTGGGTTCACTACAACATATATTTTGACCATAATCATATAATATGAATGACATATTTGTATATAAGTTCTTCTAGAGCCCTTATTTATTGTCCACGTCCTAATATTATTCAAATATTACTGGTGTCAT
This sequence comes from Nicotiana paniculata, assembly GCA_005239505.1. NCBI lineage: Eukaryota > Viridiplantae > Streptophyta > Magnoliopsida > Solanales > Solanaceae > Nicotiana > Nicotiana paniculata. The sequence goes on along the minus strand of ML319572.1, from coordinate 1,810 downwards.
GTCTTCTAGACAAACAGTTCTTCGGGAGTTTTTGATACATTTTGTATTATCAAATATTGCTCAGATACTTCTGGTATCATAAGAGAAAATCATAATCAAATGAACAATATAAAATAATTGTTTAAGTACAAAAACACCTCTTCATAATAATTTCCTACTTCAAGAGGAAAATTTCAATTGTATTACTTCTTCAGGAGAAAATTTAAAATACGAAAAATTGAGTATATATTCTCTCAATCATATTACCTTTTCTGGAGGTGATTCGTAATATATTTAGTTCAATAGCGCGCTCATATTTACGGATTTATTAATATTGTCACATTCACTTCAGGGAATGGATTAATATTTATAAAAATTCTCATCCTTCAGGAAATCGAACATAATTATCTGAATGTGCATTAATCACACCAAATTGTATGATGGCTTAGAACCTCTTTTAAGATAATGACACTTTTGGAGAAAATCGAGGCATGCAGATAAAGTAGAGAAATTTTCTCTAACTTATCTTCAGTTGTAACCATAGAATGCTTAAATTATCACTTTTGGTGGTCATAGTCATATACCACTTCTGGTGGTTAACAAAATTTAGTTACAATGAGATATACGAAACATAACCACTTTTAGTGGTTGTATATTTATTGGAAACTCTGCTGGAGTTTAAGTGGATCTAACAATATTATCCACTTTATAATCCTTTATTAAGATAATTAGGATTAAAAAAACCAAAATAGGTACTGTATGCGCAACATATAACCAAACAAGCGATGATAAAGATATTAAACTAAGTATAAGCAAAAGGCTCAAATTACTTTAAACAATTTGGGCCACTCCAGACGTAAGTGATATCCACATCACTATCGCCAAGAAGAAAAGTTCATCACCTCAAGGACAATATGCCTTATGATGCTTGGAATGAGCAAGATCTAACCACGGACGTAAGAGCGTCGCCTTACATCGGAGATGAACATTGAAATAGAAATTAATTTTGAAGTAAGTGCTCAAAATGGCAGAGTCTCGTGCTGATAACGTGTTATAAAATAAAGACTATAAAGTAAATAAATCGAAGACAAGTATGGAGAGAGATTGATATATTATTCAACTACAAACTCATGTACATAATGAACTGAAATCTCCTTTATTTATAGAAGAAAGGAAGAAGTTGCGAGACTTTTCTTGAGTTGTTTGTAAGCTGCCTGCATGAGCTGCTTGCAACCTACCTGTTTAATAAGAAGCTGCTGCAAGTCATTTCATTGAGTTGCTTACAATTTGTCTGCATCAGTTGCTTGTAGATAAACTTCAATGGAATACTAAATGGATAATCTAAAGAATATTATCTACAACGAAGTAATAAATGGACATCCACAATAATATTTTCATAACACCGAAAATATTTTAGCTTGACGATATTTGGTCGAGAAAAAGTTTTGGAAAATTTTGTCACCTCTTTCTGGAAACTCCACTCTAGCTTTTTATTTTGTTCTTCAAAGTGTAAGGTTGGCCTTGCAATTTCAACTGGAACAAGTATGCCTCAATCCCAAGTTAGGTGAAAGTTGCTCGAATCTTTATATAGAAAATGTCAGTGATAAAGCCAGGAATTTTCCCCAGGGTGTTCAAACTTGAAAGAAGAGAAATAAATTCTCCGACAAAGAATATTCAATATATGTTATATACCTCTAAAATATAATATTTTACCTATATACAACAACAACAACATACCCAGTAATTCTCTGACAAAGAATAAGCACCGTGATGCGAGACTAAAATGCATAATTTAACATGTGATATACCTTACATTTTATGCGCATTAATG